>JASEKS010000340.1:0-100830 GCA_030770415.1 Pleoardoris graminearum
ATAATATAATAATATAATAATATAATAATATAATAATATAATAATATAATAATATAATAATATAATAATATAATAATATAATAATATAATAATATAATAATATAATAATATATATATTATTATATTAATAAACAAACAGGTAAAAAAGTATTATAAAACTTACTCCTTTTTATAAAGGGTTTAACCTTAGGTATAGGGGCTTTATTTAAATAGTCTTTACTAGTATAAAAAGTAAAAAAAAGTAGGTATTTTAATAAATACTAAATTACTTTTACCTCCTACCTAAATTGCACCCTAAACTTATAAGGTAAGGTCTTGGCCTATGAAATAATTAATATAATTAATATTAAAATACTAAAACTATAACTTAAAAATATATTAAAAAGTTAAAATAACTTAATGTATAATTAGCTAACAGCCCGTTCTTTTCTAACTTTATTATTACTTCTTTTTTTATAATATTGTCTATTCTCTCATCTCTTTTATATTACTAACTTATTTAAAAAAAAATTTTTTTTTTTAAGATTTATATTTTTAATATTTTTAATATATTTTTTTACGTATTTTAACCTTTTTTAGCATTTTTATTATTAATTATATACTTTGTTTTACTTATATTAATTGTACAACCCTCCGCTTTTAAAACTCTTTATAATTATCTTATTATAATCTCTAGATTATTTTTTAATAGTACTCTTTTATTTTTCTTTTTAGAACTTCTAGTTAAGTCTCTATTAATAACTCTTTTATATCTTTTAGTTAACGTTTTTATACCCCCTATATAAACTTTTTGTATATTATAATTATAGTCTTTATTATTCTTTTTATTCTTTTCTCTCTTTTTAATTTATTTTATAGTGTTATAAATACTTTGCTGAGGCTTTTTTAAAGTAGTAGTAATTAAAAAAGAAAAAGTATTTAGTTTTAAAAGTAAATTAACTTTATATTTAAGTTTTAAAAGATTTGGCACTATTTTAAAAGAATAGGAGATTAAGTTTATAAAAGTTAAAAGATATTAGAATATACTATAATATTAATAATATATTACGTAATTACTAATTATATAAGCCTTAGCACTATTTTTATAATTAATATAATTTTATTATTAGATTACTAATATACGTCGAAAATCCAGTCATGAAATCTAGACAAGGCCTAGAATAGTATAGTTAAAACTTTAGTTAAATATATTCACTAACTAAAAAGTTACAGGGACCTAAAAAAAGGACTAAAAAGATTATTATATTTAGGTAATTTTAGTTTATTCCGTACACTTACTAAGTAGTGACTAAAATAATAATATAAATCTTTTTAACTTTTTCTTTAAAACGATATAATTAGCGTATTTCTAGGCTTAGTAATTAATTATATATATATTTTTAAAAATAATAACTTTTTAGATTAGTCTTTTTCCAATGTCATCCCCGTGTAATTTTAATAATATTTTTATTAATTTATAAAAAATATTTAAAGTACTACTTAATTTTTTTTCATTTAATTTTATAGGTATTTTAAAATATTTTAGAACCTAGACGTTCTACTCTTTGTTATATAGTTACTTTAGAGTTCTTAACTTTTTACTTACTATATATTTGTATTTATATATTAATTAAACAAATAGTGTGGCTGTGGTGGCTTAGGGCGACTAAAAGGGGTTTTAAAAAAGGAGGAGTATATATATGCCTTTATACTTAATGTGTCGAAAAAGTTTACTTACTATTAATTACTCTTTAGACTAATACTCTATAACTTTTTTTATTTACAGGGGAGTAATATTAGAAAAAGTATAATATAAAAAGTTACTATTTTTAAAAATTAATATAAAACTAATTACTAAGCCTAAGAATGCGCGAATTATACCGTTATAAAGAGATAGTTATAGAAATTTTAATTACATTTTTACCTACTACTTAGCTAATATACGTAATAAACGAAAATTACCTAAATATAATAATTTTTTTTAGTCCGTTTGTTTAGATCCCTACACCTTTTTAGTTAGAAAATATATTTAACTAAAATTTTAATTATACTATACTAGGACTAGCGTAGGCAACGTAACATAATTTTTAATAAAAATTTATTATATAATAATAAATTTAGTTCTTACTTATATAATTAGTAAATACGTAATATATTATTAATAGTATACTAGGTTTAACCGTAATAGCCAGGTCTAATAGATTATTATAGTACTTATTAATTGGCTTTTTATAATAAGAAAAAAACTTTTTTATTTTTTTTTAGCACTGTTTATCTATTTTCTTTATACTTAAACTATTATATATTATTTTACCTACACTTATAGGTATTTTATAATACTCTCCCTCCCCTTTTTATACTTATTTTTTATATATTATATTTATATACTATATTTATCTACTATATTTATTTACTATATTTATATACTATTATTAATTACTATCTTATATATAGCTTTTATATTATTACTAATACTATGTTTATTAGCTTTTTTATATTTTAGAGCTATACTATTATTAAAGTAATTACTACTACTTTACTTTTAAATATAGTATAGTTAGGGTTATTTTAGTTATTTAGTAGAGCTAAGAAATATTACTTCTATCTATAGATATAGTTTAGGTTAGTATTTATAATAAGATTCTTAAACTTCTTAAAATTTTTAGAGTCCTTTAATATTATAATTGCGTAGATTAGTAATAATTACTATTATTATAGTTATAGCTATAGCTATAGCTATATAGATATAGTATATACTTACTTATATTTACTATAAAGTAGTAGTCTAAAGTTATTAAACTTACTATTTATTTTATACTATCTAATTACCTATATAGGCCGAGACCTATTATAGTACTTTAAAGCGTTTTAAAAGTATTTAGTAAAAGGGATACTATTAGTAGTATAAGAATATATTTAATTATATAAAAGATACTACGTATATTACTTTTATAGGATTATTTAGCTATTATAATACAATATAGTATATATAGTAATATTTATAAAAAAAAAAGTATAAATAGCTGCCCGGCGTAGTAGACTACTAATTATAATTTTTTTATTATTTTATATATATATATATATATATATATATAGTATTAGGAACGCCGGCGTATATTAATATTTTATAGTATACTAGTAACAGCGTAAGCTATTACTACTATTTTTTTTCTTTATACATAGATACTGCGTACTAGGTTAAAAGGTAATACTTATTTACGTATTACTATATTAATTTATTATAATAATAAACTGTTGTTAGCGTAACGTGTTAATATATAACTACGCGCTACGTCTTCTATTATTATATTTAAATTATTATATAGCCGTTTTGCAGGAACCCGTATAGTAGCTAATAGTTATTTTTTTTTAAAAATATAGGTACTACGCTAAAAGCGTAGGTTTATTTTTTAAAAAAAATAATATTATACTATATAATAATATCTTTTTAATTTTATAAGTCTAGATTTCTATTACTTTAATATACTAATGAATTTAATAAAACTTAAATTTAACATTAATTATTTTCTTAAAGTAAATACTCCTATTTTAAGCATTATTTTTACTGAAAAAACGTCTTATAATAGTATTTATTATAGTATATAATATATTAAAAATAATATAATATAAATAATAATATAAATAAAGTTAAACGGTATAGGGTTCCTAAGATAAAGTAAAGAGAAAAAAGAATTATTAATAGAATCTTAACTTAAAGCCCTAAATAAGAAAATAAAAAAATATTATTAGAAAATATACTAAATATTATATAAAAATTCTTATAAAGGGATTTTTTAACAGAAGGGTTAAAATATTAATATATATAAAAAAGAATTAAATATGTAAAAAAAATTATTAAAAAAAAGATTAAAATAAGCCAAAAAAATATATAAAGTATGAAAAATATAAATTTAGAAAAATAAAATATATTGTAAAAAGTAAGTAATATAAAGGAATAATATTAGAAAAAAGTATTATAGAAAAAGGGGTAATAGTAAATTTAAAAAAAGAACTAGCTATTAGTTAATTAAAAAGTAAGTTATTTTTATATTTTAATATATTACAATATAATACTTTTAATATATTCTAATAGTATTATTTTATTTATTTAATATTGATTATATTAATTATTTTATTAGTTATAATTTAATATTCTAAGTTTTAAGCGGTATATAGTTAGAAGGTAAAAGTAATTTAGTATTTACTAAAATACTTAATTTATTTATTTTCTTTACTAGTAAATACTATATAAACAAATTTCTTATATCTAAGCTTAAACTAAAGATATAAAGGGGTAGGTAACTAAATATATTTTATAGTTCTTTTTTTAATATAATAATATATATATTACATTACTATTATAAACCTTATATTAGTATTAATTTATATTAGTAATTCTAATAAGATAATGCTCTTATTTATAAAATAACTAACGTTTTAAACTAGTTAGAGAATAATTTAGATACCTTTTTCTTTTATCTAGCCTATAACACTAGTTTAGTCTAAAAAATATATATATAAATATTTAAAATATACACTAATTTAATATAACAAGGCTAATTTAGGTATAGGATTAAGTTTAAAAAGTATAGAGGCTATTAAAATTGCTATTTTTAAAAAGTAGAATAAAATACTATAGTAAGTAATAAATAATTATATTTTATTACTCCGTAGTAATTATACACTACCTATAGAATTAATAAAATATTATACTAAGTACTAGTAATTTATTATTTACTACTATATTATTAAAAATTTAAAATATTAACTCTTATATATAATTATATATTTAATATATAAATATATAAAAATAGTTTATTTACTTATATACTATGAGTACTATTATAATATATATGAACACTACTTAATTTTATACGTTAAATAAGGAGTTGTAATAGTCTACAATATAGTTCTTAAAATTCTTAATATTTAGTAAATTCTTTTTACCCCTTAGGGGCTTACTAAGCAGTCTTTAATAGAGTAAATATAGTATACTAGACTTTCCTTTTAAAATAGTATTTTTCTTTATATTTTTAGGCCTTATAACTAAAAAGCTATAGTATTTTAAAAAAGATAACTATTTAGATTACACTTTTCCCAATGTCGCCCCCCTGAATATATATATTATATATATATTATTTAAGTACTTAGCCTAATATATAGCCTAGTACTCTCTACTACTGGCTAGTCTTTTTTATAGTTTCTTATTTTTAATAAAATCCCTTTTAACTCCGTTTTTAAGATTATTCTAGCCCTTTTCTAAGTAGTTTTTAATATATATATTTATATATTAATCGAACAAATACTGTGGCTGTAGTAGCTTAGGAGTAGTTTTTAATAATATAGCTCTTCTATTTATAGCTAAAGTAAGTGCCTTTCTTATATATATATTTTTTTAGGTATATTTTAGTTTTTTAGTCTCTTATCTTTTTTATTTAAAATAAGAATTATTAGGTTATTATTATTATAGATTTACTATAAGTCTCTATTAGCTCTATATTAATCGTCCCCCCTCTTTTTCTATTTTTAAAGGTAAAACTTATTATTAATCTAAATAGCTTATTTAATTGTTATAAATAGGATTATTAGTTTTTTTTATTCTAATTATTTTTTAGTAATGTTTAGATTTTAATTATTTATAAAAATAATTTATTAAAATATATTTATCCTACTCTAAGACCTTATTAGTTACTAATTTAATAAAAGACACGTAAATAAATATAGTTTTAATTTATTAAAGTTTTAATGTTCTTTACTCTACTATTTATCTAGTATTAATATTACTAATAGTCTAGTTAAGCTTTTACTTAAAATACTTATAACTATTAAAAATAAAATTAGTTTTAGTCTTTTAATTACTTTCTATATTTATCTAGTAATTTATAGGGTAGTTATTAAACTACTTTATTACTTTTTTAGTAACGTAGATAGTTATATATACTATTTTATTTTTATTAGTACTAAGGTATACTTAGTTAATATAAATATAAAGCACTATTAATGCTAAAAAATTTTAGAACTTTTTATAAATATTATTAAACTTATTTAGTTCCCTAAGTTTAAGCAGGCTATTTATAAGTTATATTTTAATTTTATTAAGCTAGTTCTCTAAGTTACTATTAGTTCTTTTACCCTTTTTTTTTTAAAAAATAGCCTTAACCTATTCTACTAACTAATTATAAGCCTTCTTTTAATACCTACATTAATTATTAACGTAGTTAATTTTTTTTATCTAGACATCGTTTACAGGAATTAAGAAGGTAGTTTATAAAAATATTATTAGAACTATTATTAAGTTACAGGGGGGTGACACAAAAAAAGAGTAATTAAAAAAGACTAGTATTTAAAAGTTTAATAACTCTATTAATATTATATATAAAAATATATAAAAAAGATTAGTTATAGAAAAAGTTATAAAATATATTATAGTAGAGCTAAATTAGGCTTAGCGTATTTATAGCCTTAATTATATAGTCTTAAACCTATGCCTTTTTTTTTTAATTTACGCCTTTATAACTTTTTAACTAGACTAGAAAATTCGCTACTATATATATATATATTAGTAGTGTGTATATAATATTTATAAAATAAATTCAAAGTATTATTTCTTATCTAAATATTTAGTATTTTAAATTTAGAATTTAACGTCTTAGTTTAGAGAT
Organism: Pleoardoris graminearum; assembly: GCA_030770415.1. Taxonomy (NCBI): domain Eukaryota; kingdom Fungi; phylum Ascomycota; class Dothideomycetes; order Pleosporales; family Didymosphaeriaceae; genus Pleoardoris; species Pleoardoris graminearum. The sequence continues at coordinate 6,642 of JASEKS010000340.1, forward strand.
TTAAGCCATTATTTAAAAAACGATATATTTAATATATTTATAAAAATACAAAATACTAAATAAATCTAACACTATATAATAAGTTTAAAAATAAACTAATTATTTAATTTACTAGTCTATTAAACTAGTAATATCCTAAAAAGTCTGTTAATTTTTATTAATTTACAGTGTTATAACGTCTTCTATAGTAAATATAATAAATTTAAGTTTATTTTAAATTTGAGACTATATAAAATACTAAACATTTAATATTTTATTATGTCCTAATTAGGTTAGTTAAATTTTAAGTATATATTATCTAATAATAATAATATATTATAAACTATAAATTACGACTAAACTATTTAAAATTATATATAAAATTATATAAAATATTCATTACGTAAAATGTATTATAATATTTCTTAATTTTTGCTATTTTTTTATTTATATAAAATATAAGATAATTCTCGTAAAATATTATTAATTTATAGTAAAATATATATATAAATAGTATATATAAATTACTAATATATATATATATATTATAGCTAATTGTACACGCTAGTTATAAAGTTATAAAGACGTAAAGTTAACTAAAAAAAAAAGTCTTAGGTTTAAGGCTATATAAATAGGACTATTAACACGCTAAGCCTAATTAGGTCTTATAGTACTGTATTTTATAACCTTTTCTATAAATAATTTTTTTTTAATTTTTAAATATAATATTAATATAGTTATTAAACTTTTAAAAACTAGTTTTCTTTACTTACTCTTTTTTTGTGTCACCCCCCTGTATAACTTAGTACGTTTTTAGAGTTATTTTTAAAATATAATTATTAAAGTATAATAGAGTTGGCTAAGTCTAAATAGGTAGTAAACTTATATTAATATATAGTAAGTTTAAATTTAAGAATTATATAAACTATACTAAGTGAATAAGAGTAAACGTTAATAGTAATAGGTAATATATAAAATTAATAATAAAGTCTAAACTATATTAGGCTTCTACTAAACTATATACTTAAAATATAATACTAGTATTTTAGTTTTTAATTAACATACTTCGCGATATTTATAAAGCCGCGGTATAATATAATTATAAAAACTTAATAAATACTAAATAGCTTATATATAACGAGATTATATATAAGTAATATAAATTTTAAACTCTTAAAAGTTATACTCCTTTTTTTAATAAGAGTTATAGTACCCTATAAAGTATAGTAATACTTATACTTTAATTTATATTTATAGATTAGCGACTACTCGTAATTATATATAAAATAATTAGTTAACTTAATGGTTAATAGTTATAATAACTTTAAAACTAATAAAGTTATTAGAGTAGTACTTAAAGTATATAATATTTAGTTTTTATATAAGTTTAACTATTTACTTATACTTTATACTATATTATTTCTTATTTCCTAAAGTTATACTAAATATGTATTTAATTTTTTTTATAATTATTTTTATTACTATTACTACTATTATACCTTAAGCTACTAATAAGAACCTATTACCTATTCTTATTATAGGCGCACTCTTTATTAATAAGATTACGTAAAAACTATATACTAATACTATAATTTTAGTATTAAAAGTAGTTTATAGTATCCTAGTAATTAATAAATTTTTTAATAAATAACTTATTAAAATAGTACCTAAAATAGCAACTAGCTAACCCTAATAGTAAAGGTTTATTATTTTTTATAACTTTAGTTATATACTTAGTGTATATAACTAAAAGGACTAATATATACAAAAAAGTATTTATACTTAGGTAGAAACTATAACGAGTATATTAAAAAAATAAAAAAGTAAATAGTAAAATAAACTTATAATAAGTTTTAGATAATATTAAGACTAGATAAATAACATAATATACATGTAAAAGTATATACTTAGAATTTAAAATATTTATAACTAAGTAATAAATTACTATAAGGCCCGATAATACTAAATATACTTTTATCCTTAACTAGTAGGCATTATTTACTAGTAGTAAATATTCTTCTTTTTTTATTTATTTGCGACGTGGGTACTAATAATAGTAAATATAATCGTTTTATATTATAAAACTACTATAATCTAAATATATATATATCTTACTTTACTAATAGACCTTTTAGTAGTATTATTATCTTAGTAAAAAGTTTAATAGATAATATAAAAGCTTATATAAAATTAAATAAAAAAATATTACTTTAAATTATATAACAAGTCTATAGTATAATTATTATTTTACGAGACTAGTAGACGGGGTAAAATATAATAAAAATAAAATATAAAAAAATAAATAAGCCTTTTATACTTCTACTTAAAAGTGTTACTTCTTAGCTTTACCTTTATAAAGTCTTATAGTTATAAATTTATAAATTTACTAAATAGAGCTATACATTCTACTATATAATTTTATTATATATTTATATTATACTATACGTCTAATATATAGGTATAATCTTTTAGATTAAACTTTTATAAATTTTTATTAGAACTACTATTATCTTTATAAAATTATTACGGCGTAGTAGCTATAATAGATATAAATTATTAGCACTAATAACTAAGTATTCTTATATAAGTAGGGCTAAAAGAATTCATAAATAGTATTTATATATAGATTTTAATAAATATAAAAATCTTTATAATAGTATAATTAATCTTAGCTATATTTATAATAACGAGTATTACTAAATTTCTAGTTATATATCATAGAAATTTATTTTAAAATTTTATAATATTTATCTAAATAAAGTAGTAATAAGTCTGTTTTTTATTTATATTTCTACTAACTTATATATATAATTCCTATACCTTTTATTATAATAGAAATAAGAATCCCTTCTCTAGAGTTATTACTATAACGTTACGTAATTTTAGGCTAACTATTTAAACTTCTACTATATAACGTTATTAATGTTAATTTTTAATAAACTTCTTATATAGTAACTATAATAACTTTTTTACTAGTACTAATAACCTATAACCTTTTTAATAGCTATTAAAATATTAAAATAACACCGTATCCCCTATATAATTCTTTAGTCTTTTTAAAATAATTACTAACTATTTTAAAAGTAAGTTCCTATATAACTGCCTTATAGCTCTGTAGTATATCTACTACCTATTTTTTACCTATCTTACTCCTACTTATATATATAAACAATTTTAACTACTTTTAAACGCTTTTTTTATTAGAACTATACCTACTTTTCTTATACTATTTTAAAAAACTCTTTTTTACCTTTTTTTAAGCGTATCTTATTATTTACTTTATTTTCTCCTTTACTTAGTAAGTCTTTAATATTTTTAAATTACTATTTTATTAGCTTTATTATATTACTGTATAAGTATAAGCCGTAAATATTACTAAGATTAAAAATTATTTTATATTTAAGAATAAAGAACTATACGGTAACTAACCTAAAACTAAAAATATTAAAAAAAATTTTTTTATTAAGACTAGCCTTCTCTATAAGCTTATAATAATACTTTATTATTAGATAATTTTTAATATAACTCTACTAGTTATCTAGATTCTTAATAAAAGTTAATATTATTATTATTATTATTATTATTACTATTAACTAGCTAGAGTTAGTTATAATTATTAGGCGTCTAAAAGTAGGTTTTAAAGTTCTCCTAGCTATAATAATCTAAAGAAGAAGAAGAAGAAGAAAAAAAGAAAATATTTTAGAAGGTGTTATATAGTATAGGAGAGAAAAAAAGATATAATTTAAACGCGCTATATACGGTCTATAGTTTTATTTATAGTTTTATCTATAGTTTTATCTAGACGCTATTATTACTACTATAATCTAATAAGTTATTAGTTAAGTTATTACACTACTAGTTATAAAATTTAAAAATTTTATATTTAATAGGTCCTAGATTATAGTGTTTTTATTTTTACCTACCTCTATATTAAGTAAGAACATACAGGGGGGTAAAGAAAAAAAGAGTACTTAAAAAAGATACCTTTTTTAATATAAAATAACTTTATAATTAGTAAGCTAAAAAATATAAAAAAAATAGTATTGTAAAAAGAAAGATTAGTAAACTCTATTTACCCTATTAGAGGCTACTTGCTAAGGGGGCTAGGGATAGTAAAAAATTAGTAAATATAAAAAACTTTTAGGACCCTACTTTAAGTTAGTACAACTTTTTATTTAAAATATAAAATTAGCTTATTTTTATATATAGCGTAATAGATACTCTATTATATTAGTATATAAATTATTTTTCTAGTCTAATATATTAATTATATAATTATATAATTTTTAATAAAAGTTAAATTTTTACACTTTTAATAATAAACTAGTAAATAATATATTACTAGTACTTAGTATTTCTTTACGTTTATCCGTAGGAACTATATTAATATAGTATACACTACGTCTTTACTTATTATAAAAATAGTTAAAAATTAAAAGCACTATAATTAGGGCCTATTAAATATAAGATTTATTAAATATTATAGCTAGTAGAGCGATAATTTATACTAATAACTTATTAGACTATAGTAGTCATAACGACGCGTAAATAAAACTATAAATTATATATAATATGTTTAATACATATCGCGTTTAAAATAGTAAGTATTATAACTTTCTCTTTATTTTATAAATATTATATACCTAAAGTCGAAAATTTTTTTTGTACTATTATTAGAACTATACTTTCTATTTTCTATTTTAGTATATCTATAATTTTAACTTTATACTAGTATCTAATAATTAGACTAAGTAATCCCTAGTATATAGTATAGGCTTTCGCTAATAGTAATAACTAACTAGATTATATTAAAAACTACTTTAACTCTTTTCTCTGCGTATTATAACTAGCTAGTCTACTTAATAAACTAAATTTTTTAGTTAATATCTTTAATACTAAGTTAATCCTAATACGTCTCTTTTTATTTAATATAGTTATAATTCTTAAGTTTAATAATATCTATAAGGACGCTAAAGTTTATTTTAAATTATATAGTAATATAGTAAACTTTATAGTATAATAGCGTAAGAAAGATAAATCTTATGTATTTAAAATAAAAAATAGCAGTAGTAGCACTTTAATAATAATAAAAAGCACTTTTGTAAAATAGTAAAAGAAATAAAGCTTTAATAAAAAAAAGCTTATTAAGGTAATTAAAATTATTTAAGTATAGGAATATATGTCCGCGTAAAAGTAAGATAGGTAGTAAGTAGTAAAAGAAGGATATGCTATAGCACTATAAGATAGTTATAAAAGCTTACTATTAAAGAGTTAGTAGTTATTATAAAAAAATTAAAAATTTTATTAAAAGTACTATATTATATTTTAATATTTTAATTAATATTAAAAAGATTATAGGTTATTAGTACTAGTAGAAAAGTAATTATAGTTACTACGTAAAAAGTTTACAAAAATAAGTTAGTATTAATTATATTATATAGTAAATGTTTAAATAGCTAGCCTAAAGTTACGTAATATTACGACAATAACCCTAGAGAAAAGGACTAGTGCTTAGTATAGTATCCCTACAATTCTATAAGTATTTTATAATAGTTTGAGAGTAATAAAATATAATTATTAATAAGTTTTTATAGTTTTTTATATTAATATTTAAAAATAGGTTTTTAAGAGTTTATATAATTTCTAAACTTAATTCTATACCTAAATTAGCCATTTTATTATTATTTGGCTTATATATTATATAATTCTATAGATTTTTTATATAGCCTAAATAGGTGTTATAGGCTAGGTTAAAAATAAGATATTTTAATTATTTTTAAATTAGTTTAAAACGCTTATTATTATATAAAAAAGTGCCATATCTTATTAAAATTACTAATATAAATTAATAATAATATAAACTTTATAATTATAATATAATATAGTAATATATATATATATATTTATATTATTATGTTAAAAGAAAAAGGATAGAATTTATAAAATTACTACTGGTTTTTATCTTTAGTTTAACTTTAGGTATAAGAGTTTTTTTTATATAATCTTTATTATTAATAGAAATAGATATATTAAGTATTTTAGTAAATACTAAATTACTTTTATCTTTTAACTTAGTAGCGTTTTAAATTTAGCATATTAAATTGTAACTAATAAAATAATTAATATAATTAATATTAAATATATAAAACTATAGTATAATAATAGATAAATAGTAATATATTTTAATATATTTTAATATTTATATAACTTACTTTTTTATACGCTAATAGCTAGTTCTTTTTATAATTCTATTATTACTCTTTTTTCTATAATATTCCTTTTTAATCTCTCCTATATATAATTTAGTTTTTAAATATTTTTATTATTTTCTTTCGCGTATTTTAATATTTTTTTTTAAGTTTTCTTTAGAAATTATTAGTTTTTTATATTTATAATAATATTATAACACTTTTTATTTAAAATACTTTTATACGTATATTATTATAATACTTAGACTATTTTTTAATAATAAATATTTATTTTCTATTTTAGTACTTTTAATTAATTTCTATTAATAATTCTTTTTACTCTTTAAATTACCTTAGGAACTCTACCTATTTTAAGTTTATATATTATTATTATTATTATTATTTTACTTTAAATATATTATATAGTATTATAAATACTATTAGGAGTCCGCGGGGTGGTATAGTAGGCATATATTTAGAAATACTAAGATTTCTTAATTTTTAAGGTCTCTTTTGTGTATTAGGGGTTCGATTCCTCTCCTCGTCGTAGTGTTCTTTAAACGCGCCTACTTTATATAGTAAAATATAAAGTTTTTAAAAATATAGAGTACTACTAAAAAATTAATATAAAGCTATAGGAAAGCTAAAATCCTTATTATATTTAGAGGTATTTTAGGCTAAATTACTATCTAACGTTAGACGAGATAAAAATCTATTTCTAAATAGGCTTAACGTAGCAAACTAGACCTAATTAAGTAATAGATTAGTAGTTTTATATAATTATATTTAGTAATATAATCTAGAATATATATTAATTAATTACTTAAAGAGCCAGTTGTTAGTTTACTTAAGAAATAAAATACTTTTCTTAAATAGTTAGGTAGCCTTAATTAAAGGCTTATTTTTTTTAAAAAAGAAAAAAAAAACTATTAGGAGTCCTTTTAAAGTGGAAATAATTATTAGAATAAATATATTTACTTTTAAAAAATAATTAAATTAAAATTAAAATTTTATTTACTATCACACTATATTAAAGGAATAGAAGTCTAGATTTATAAAATTAAAAATATATTATTATATACTATAATATTAGTAATGTATTACGTAAGTAGTAATAATATAAGTATAGGCTAAATTTTTTTTTTATATAGTTTTATTATTAAATTACTAATATATTTTAAAACTCTAGTTACGTGATCTATATAAGGTCTAGAATAGTATATTAAAAATTTTAGTTAAATATATTAACTAACTAAGAGGGTATAGGAACCTAAAAAAGAAGTATAAAAAATTACTATATTTAGGTAATTTTAGTTTATTACGCGTAATTAATAAGTAGTAAGTAAAATCCCTATTATATTCTATATAACCTTTTATTTAAAACGGTATTATATACGTATTTTTAGACTTATTAATTAATTTTATATAAATTTTTAAAAACGATATCTTTTTTAAGTATCTTTTTTTTTACGTCCCTATAGTATATACTAAGTGGATACAGCTCCTATAAATAAACGTAAAGAAATAATAGAGATAGGAAATCTAATATATTAATAGTTTATTAAGTAGATTATATAAAAAATAATTTTAATTAAACTAAAATTAGTCTCTAGCAATTTAAAGAGTATATTATAAAAATTTTACTCTACTATTATTTAATTAGTACGACTAAATTATAGTCGCTTTAAATATATTTTTACTAAACTTTATTTTTATATACCTTATAATAAAAAGAGATTGTCCTTTAGTATATATATATTTAATAAATCTTTTATAAGATAAATAATTTAGATAATAAGACTATAAAATATAATATTTAATACTACTAATATATAAAAAGTTATATAGTTATTATTTTAAGACCGTAATATCTACGTCTTTAGACCTTACTAATTACTATATACTTCTACCCTATATACTCTTTACTCTCTTTATATTACCATATTTTATACTTCAAAATCTACTTAGTTTTAAAGATATAATTAGGGCTATAAAAAGTATTTTAAATTATCAATAATATAATATATTTTATTTAAGTTTATAACTTATTTTATTAGTTGTACGAATATAATTTGTAGTATAAATTAATATATAATAGTATATTTAAATAAAGGTATATATATATTCCTCCTTTTTTAAACCTTATTTTAGTTATCCTAAGCTACTACAGCTATACTATTTATTTAATTAGTATATAAATATAAATATATATAGTACCTTTAAATTATTATAAACTTTTTATTTTATTATTTTTTATTATTGTTTAGTATTTTTTAGTATTTTTAAATTTTTTTTAAATTTTTTTTTAATAACTTTTTATATTCTTTAATATTTATTAATATTTTTTAATATCTTTTAATATTTCTTAATGTTTTTTTATATTTTTTAATATTTTTTAATATTTTTTAATATTTTTTAATATTTTTTAATATTTTTTAATATTTTTTAATATTTTTTAATATTTTTTAATATCTTTTAATATCTTTTAATATCTTTTAATATCTTTTAATATTATTTAATATTATTTAATACTTTTTAATATTGTCTAATATATTTATATATTAATTAAATAAATAGTATAGCTGTAGTAGCTTAGGGTAATTAAAAGAAGTTTTAAAAAAAAAGAAGTATATATATATATTTATACTTAATATATTAAAAAATTTAGGTATTTTTTAATATTTTTTAACATTCTTTTTATTATTTTTTATTATTTTTTATTATTTTTTATTATTTTCTATTATTTTCTATTATTTTAGATTTAAATTTAATAATTTTAGATTTTAGTATATTATTATTAAAGATAGTAAGTTATATTATATTTTAATCTATATAATATATATTATAGATTAAGTTTTTACTAAAAATTATATTACTTTAGCGTTACTAATATTTTATAGTTTTAGTATCTTTATTATATATAAGTTTTTTAAAAAAAATACTAAATATATAGGGCCTTATTTAATTTAGTAAACTAAATATAGTACTTCTATTTATTATAATATATATATTTATAGGTAGTAAGTATAGGGTAAAGAATTATATATATTTATATAAGAGGTATTTATAATCCGGAGACCTTTATAAAGCTTATTATTAATAGTAAAAACTACTAGTTAATTATACTAGTCTGCATTAAAGTATTCTTATAATAATCTAATACTTTTTATTATAAACTAATATAAATTATTTAATAAATTAAATAAAGTAAATAGTTAATACTATAAAATTTTAGTTAACCTATATTTTAATTTTTAATACTATATACTAGGTATTAGGTTGTTATATTTTTATAAAATATTAGTATATATTAGTAAAATTAAAGTTTTAGTATATAGAGATTAGACTTAATACTAAAGTTAGTATATTTTAGTTTAATAAATTAAAATATTTTAATTTTATATAAGAGAGATACTTTAGTTATATAGAACTATAATTAAATAGTAACGTATTAATATAACTACTTATAAAGATTTCTATTTATATCTTATAAGAGAATAGTTAAAAAGTAAGGGTACGCCTAGACCTCGATTCAGGGGTATAAACGCAGTAAGGGAACTCTATTAAGTACTAAACCGTGTACGCAATATATAAGAGAATAGTATAGACTCTAAAATAGAGTTTAAGCGCTTTATTCCTCCTTAGTATAAAAACTAAAGATAAAATAACTAATTTTTAGACTTTTAGTTATAAGTAGAATTAGTTTATATTTTTATACTTTAATTTATTTTTCGTATATAGTCTATAAAATAGGGTTATTTCTTTATTTATACTAATATATTATAGGAATAATTTTATAATTACAGGGGGGTGAATAAAAAAGGGTTAATTTAAAAAGATACTTTTTTTAAAATAATATAACTTCTTAATTAATAAGCCTAAATATACAAAATAATCATTTTAAAGAATAGAACTAGTATATTATACTTACCTACTTAGGGGCTACTTACTAAGGTATTTAGGGATAATTAAAAATTGGTAAACTTAAAACTTTTTTAGGACCCTGGTTTAGGCTATTATAACTTTTTAATTAAAGTATAAAATTGCCATATCTTTATATATATAATAATAGACACTGGATTATATCAGTATATAACTTATTCTAATATATTTATATATTTATTATATAATTATTTATAAAAGTCGAATTTTAAAAATTTTAATAATAAACTAGTAAATAATTTATTAGTAGTACTTAGTATAGTATCCCGAAGATTCTATAAGTATTATATAATAACTAGGGATTAATAAAATATAATTAATAATAACTTTTTATAATTATATATTCTATAATTTAAAAATAGCTCTTTAATAGCCTCTATGCTTTCTAATCTTAATTCTATACTTAAATTAGTGTTTTTATTTTTAATTTTTATAGATTTTATGGAATTCTATATATTTTATATATAGCCTAAATTAGTAATATAAGTTAGATAAAAAAATATCTTTTTTATTATCCTTAGACTAGATTAAAACGTGCGTTATTTTATAAACAGGGGAAGTACCTTCTTAAAAATACTAATATATATTAATATTAATACAAATCTTATATTTATATTATAATATAATAATATATATACATATTTATATTATTATATAATAATATATATACATATTTATATTATTATATTAAATAAAGAATTTAAAAATCTATAAAGTTACGTACCACTTTTTATCTTCGGTTTAACTTTAGATATTAAAACCTTTTTATATAGTTATTACTAGTATAAAAATAAATAAATTAAGTATTTTAATAAATACTAAATTACTTCTATATATTAACTAAATAGTGTTCTAAATTTATAATAAAAATTATAACTAATAAAATAATTAATATTATTAATATTAAAAAACCAAAAGCATATAGTAAAAAAAATATAAAAAATATAGTTTAATATATTAAATTATTAAAATAATTTAGTTTTTTGTTAGGTAATAGCTAGTTATTTTTTAATTTTACTATTACTACTGTTTTTATAATACTCCTTTTTAATCTCCTCTATTTATAGCGCTGGCTTATTAGAAAAAAAAAATTCTTTTAAATTTAAATTTTTAATATTTTTAATACTTTCTTTAGTATATTTTAATATTATTTTTTACGTTTTCTTTATTAAATATAGATTTTTATTATTTATAGTAATATTATAACACTTTTCTTTAAGAATACTTTTATAACTATAATTTTATAATATTTAGAATATTTTTTAATTATAGTCTTTTATTTGTTTTTTAAGGCTTTTAATTAAGTCCCTATTAATAATTTTTTTTACTTTTTAAATTATTATAGAAAGTCTACCGCTTATACCTTTTTTTATATTATTATTATTATTATTTTATTTTTAATGTATTATATAATACACTAAACACTATTAGGAGATCTTTTAAAATAAAAATAATTATTAGAATTAAAGTATTAACTTTTAAAAAAAGATATACTTAAAACTTAAGTTTTATTAAATATTACGCTGTATTAAAGCAATAGAAGTCTAGATTTATAAAAAAAAGGGTATTATTATATACTATAATATTAGTAATATATTACGTAAGTAGCGATTCTATAAGCATAGAGTAACATTTTCTTATTAATATAATTTTCTTATTAAATTACTAATAGATTTTAAAAAACTAGACACGTTATCTATACTAAACCTAAAATAGTAAAAATAATATTGTAGTTAAATATATTAACTAACTAAGAAGTTCTAGGCACTTAAATAAAGGATTAAAAAATTACTATATTTAGGTAATTTTGGTTATTAACCTATACTTAGTAAGCAGTATATAAAATAGTAATTAAAATCCTAGTAATTCTTTATTTAAAACGGTATTATTCATGTATGTTTAGGATTATTATTTAATTTTATATATATTTTTAAAAAAGATAAATTTTTAATATATCCCTTTTTTTTCCCACCCCCCTGTATAGCCTAGTTTATAAAATATTAGTATTTACTAATTTAAATATATTACACCTCTAGAATTATCTATATATATATATACTAATTAAACAAATTGTATGGCTGTGGTGACTCGGCACGACTAAAAGAAATTTTAAAAAAGCAGGAGTATGTGGATACCTTTATACGTAATATATTATAAAAGAGCTATTTAGTTTCTATAATTTTTTAGCTTATTACTAATTAATATATTATATAACTTAGTGTTAGTAATATTACGAATTCTATAATATACTAATATTAAATAGAAAATCTTCTTATTATAAAGATAGTATACAAAGAATAAGTTAAAAAGTAAACTAATTCTACTTATAATTATAGATATATATAAGTTTTAAAAACTAGAGTTAAAATAGTTTAATTAAACGATATGTATAATTATTAGAAAAATACACTAAAGATAATACTTAACTAAAAAATAATTTAACTTTTTATGTTTTACGTAAAAACACTTCGAAAATGCTATTATATAAGTAAATAATAGCTTCTTTAATCTTATAATAGGTAATATAAATAATATAAATAACTCTAGTTATATATATTTATAATAGTAATACTACTATTTTACTAAAGTATTACCCTAAAATCTTTTTTTAAATAAATAGGTAAAGTAGGTATTACGCTCTATTAGGTAATATATTCTACTTATAACTTTTTAAAAAAGTTTATTAAAATAGTGCTATAGAATAGAAAATATTACTATAAAGTAAATATATAAGTAGGATTAGAATCTACTAAACTTTACTCGCTAGTTTTTTCTATAAAAGATCTTTATATAATATATCTATATATAGTAGGTCCTAATTCTATTTATACTTTTACTCTTATAGTTATCTCATATTAGCGTATTAGTGTTTTAGTGTCCTAGCCTTCTAGTATCTAAAAATTATCTAGCTATTATATTATATAAAAAAAGGTAAAGTGTAGCGTTAACATACTAGTCTAAAAAAAAATATAGGCTAAAAATATTATTTCCCTATATATAGTTAAAAAATAAGCGTATATAAAAATAAAAAAAAATTATTTTATAATAAGTTAGTATAAGATATAGTTTCGCGTATTAAAGTTTTATATACTAAGACTATAGTCGCCTCTACTTTTTTTTTTAGACTAAGTAGTACTATAGTACTAGTAATACTATAATACGTCTACTCTACCGTATTATTATTAAAAATATATAATATAATCTAGTATATTAACGTATATATTAATATAAATACTAATATAAATACTAATATAGCGTTTATTATTAATAGCTACTATAAAATATAGTTAGCTAATATTTATTATAAATTTACTAACATCGACTTTATATATTATATATATTTATATACTAATCGAATAAAAAGTGTACCTATAGTGGCTTAGGACGACTAAAATAGGTTTTAAAAAACAACGAGTATATATATACCTTTATTTTTTATATATTATAATTGCCTTTAAGAAGAATATTATTATAACTAAATCTTATATATTTATTTATAAAAGTATATTTAATAATAACCTATACGTATAAGTAGTAAAAGTAGTTATAAAGTATCTATTATTAAATATATAAGCGCACGCTCATAAAATTACTAAAGTTAATACTATAGAAGTTTTTAATATATTAAAACGGGGATACTATAATACTACTTACTATTTACTCGGGAATAAGGGAGATAAGTATATAATAATAATAGTAGGGATATCTCCCCTAGGATTATTATTATAATATTACGTAATCTTAAACTAGCTCTTTAAACTTTTACTATATTACGTATTTAACGTATATTTATTTTAATAAACTTTTTATATAATAACTATAATTATTTTCTACTATTACTAATTATCTATAATCTTTTTAGAGAAATAGTAATTAAAGTATTAAAATATCGCCTCCTTTATAGGGTCCCTTAGTCTTCTTAAGATAACTACTAACTTTTTTAATAGTAAGCTTCTATAACTATCTTATAGTACTATAGTATATTCTTCTCCTACTACTATTACTTATTTTAAAGTTCTACTCTTACGCCTACGTATATTCCCGTGTTTAAATAATTTTAACTACGTTAATAAGTTTCTCTTACTAAAACTATACTTCTTATACTATTTTAAAATAGTCTTTTTCTTTTATTATTAAAATATTATTATTATTATTATTACTACTGCTACTACTACCGCCGCGGCTATTATTACCATCTTTTACTTTAAATAAAAGAGTATAATTCTTTTTTTACTATTTTTTTTATAAATTTTACTATATTTTTATATAAGTAAAATTAAACTTCGTCTTTATAGATATTGTTAAGATTAAAAATTATACTTTACTTAAGTAAGAAGAGGCGTATTAGAATTAAATTAGAATTAAAAATATTAACTAAAGAATTTTTTACCTTATTAAATAGGCTAGCTAGTTATACTACGCGGAGGTAAAAGTGAAAGTAGTTTTTAATAAAATTTAACTAGTTATTACTATTAGCGAACGTTAATACTATACGCTATAAATTATTTAGTTTAATTATTAAACACTAAAATACTAGTATCGTAAATATAATAAAAATTTATAAATTTTACGTATATATAATATTTATAAAAAGGAAAGAAGGTTATTATATATACTCTTTTAAACTTGCTATATACAATTTATAATTTTATTTTACCTATAATAATAATCTATAAATATTTTATTAATATTTTATAATTATTACCTTACTATTATTATAGTTATAATTTAATAAGTTATTTATTAAATTATTACTCTACTAGCTATAAAATTTAAAAAATTTAATATTTAATAGGCGTAAGGTTATTACGTCTCTATTTTTATCGATCTTTATATTAAAGAAGGACTAAGTATATACTAAGTCGATATAGCTCCTATAGATAAACGTAAAGAAATAATAATAATAGGGAAAGGTATTAAACTATACCTGCTAGTATAGTATATCTAGATATAGTATAATATAAATAAAAATAATACTAGTCTAATTATACTATAAGATAATAAGCTATAATAGCTTATAATATATTATATAAAAAAGAAATAATAAACATAGAAAAAAAATAAAGTTTATACTTAAAATAATAGAGAGCGTATAAATATAAAAGGTACATAACGTAGTAGTAGCTACTAAATTATATTAAATAATCTACTATTACTACTACCGCTAGTAGCGGCGACGGTAGTAGTAAATAGTAAAATATAAAATAGGTATAGTAACTACTACACGTTAATAGAAAAAAAAAAGTAAATATAAATTTAAATTATATAAGTGTATACGTATATACTTAAGTATTAGTTAGTATTTATATAATAATAAAATATAGGTAGAGAATTTAGAGGACTATAATATATATAAGTAATTAGTAATTCTTTAATTTAATCTATAATATCTAGAAAAAGATTAACTTAATAGTTAAATATAAAATAATAACTATTATGTATAGTAGATAAAGCCGTAAAGACACTACTATACCTAATTATATTATTAAACATATATACTACTATACTAATATTTAGAAAATAGTTAACGATATTTAATTTTTTTAAGTTCTTAATTACTATTTAGTAAATAAATAAAGGTTTATATAAATTATAAATTTATTTTATTTAATAAGGCCTATTAAATTGGGGGCCTATAGTTAATTCTTTATAGGAGTTTACAGTTTAAATACTTAGTTTAATCTTATATAATATAAAAATTTCTTAATTATAAGTTTTAAAATCTATTATATACTTTTAGAAAGGGCGGGACTTTTTTATTTTTTTTTTTTAATAGACGCTAATTTTTAGTGTACCTGCCTAATTCGAAAATAGTTATATACCCCTTTTTAATATTCTAATAAACGTTTCTCTTTTTTATTCTATTTTTAAACTAGTATTACTAAGTTAAATTAAATTAAATTACTAATCTATTATAAATCTAATTTGGTCTAGTTTGCTACGCTAGGCCTATTTAGAAATAGATTTTTATTTTATCTAACTTAAGATAGTAATTAGTCTAAATATACCTCTAAATACTTTTACATATTAGGTATTTTATACCAGGCTTATCCTTTTCCCTAAGAGAGATCTCAGCTTTTTATAGTTTTATATTAATTCTTTAGTAGTATCCCGTACTTTTACAAAATTTTATATTTACTATATAGAATAAGCGCGTTTAAAAAACGCTATAGTAAAAAGAGAAAATAAACCCCTAATATAAACAAGATAATAAAAATTTAAAAAATCTTTAAGAAATCTAATATATTTCTAAACACTTACCTACTATATTATCCTACTATGGACGGGACTATTATAATTATAAAAAGGTGTTATATTTAATATATAAGTATTTTATCTTTAATATTAAGTCTATAAAAACTTTTTTAAAAGTGATACTACCTTTTAAAGCTTTTTACGTATAAATAAATATATATATAGCTTTAGATATTTCTAATAAATACTAATAAAGTGCTATTAAAGAGTTGAAATCTATAAATTAAGGTATAAAATAGGCGTAGAGTTAGTTTTAAGTTAGACTAAGTAAAGGGATAAAAACTATAAAGAACGAGATTTCTATATATTTTTATTTTAGATATATAATTTTAAGACTAAAAGAGAATATAAAGCTATAGTTATTTAGATTAAACTAAAAGAGTTTAAAAGTTAATTAATGTACTTCGCGAGCTTTATATAGTCGCGGCACAACGTAATAATAAAAACTTAATAAATACTAAATAGCTTACATATAATAAGGCTATATATAAGTAATATAAATTTTAAATCTTTAAAAGTTATACTTCTTCCTTTTAGTAAAGGTAAAATACTCTACTAAATATAGTAACACTCTATTTATATTTTAATTATATATCTATAAATTAGCGACTGCTCGTAATCGTCTTTAAGATTATTAATAATTATTACTTATAATTATATATAATACAGTTAGCCTAGAGAGTTACTAAATATATAAATTTTAAAATTAAAAAAAGTTATTAGGCTATTACCTAAAGCTTATATAATTAAATATTTAGCCTTTAAATAAGTTTAATTATTCGTCCTATACTTTGTACTATATGATTAACTCCTATTTAAAGGTACTTTACTATATTATATTTTTATAGATCTTTTTTATTTCCGAAATATTCTATTATTATATTAACTTTAGCTAGATTACCGCCTATTATACTAACCGCTCCTGGTACTAATAGTTTATTAGTTTAATATTTTAATATTACTAATATTTAATAATTTAACTTATATAGTAATACTTTAAGCTAAAATAAAATTTAAAGTTAATTAAAACGTAATCCTTTTACCTGCGTATAGCTTATTAATAAGTCCTATACTAATCTACGTATACGTAAACTTTTAGTAAAAAATAGCCTTTTTAAATATATTATTTTTAACTATTTTAAAGCCCTTTTTAGCACGTTGTTTTATACAGATAGATTTTAAACTAATAAAATAAAAGCTTTATAGAAGTAAGTAGTTAATAAAAAAGAGCTAGAAAACCTAGTATTATTAGTAAAATTAAAGGTAATAAAGTAATCTAAAAAGTAGACTAATAAAATAAAATAGATTTATTAGGACGCATATAAAATCTAAAATAAAAAAAATTAACTTAGTATTATAAACTCTAGAGCAGCCTACTAGGGCGCGTAGATTAGGTAAGTACGCGCTTTTATTCTTATCTAGTAAGTATTACTAATTAGGTAGTAGGTACTATAGGCGGCGTAAGTACTAATAATAGTAAATATAGTTTCTTTTTTATTCTATAAAGCTGCTAGGTAAGCTAAATATATATATAACTTATTTTACTAGCGGGCCTTTAGGTAGTATTATTATTTTAGTAAAAAGTTTAATAGATAATATAGAGGCTTATATAGAATTAAATAAAAAAATATTACTCTAAATTACGTAATAAGTTTATAATAACGTTATTAGTTTATAATATTAGTAAGTAGGGTAAAACGTAATAAAAATAAAATATAAAAGAATAAATAAGCCTTTTATACTCCTGCTTAAGAGTAAGAGTTTAAAGGTATATATTAGATATTAAAATAATATTTAATCTTTTAAAAGCTTAGTAATAATATATAAAATTCTAAACCCTTAATTTTAAGGTAATAAGTTACCTAAACTAAATAAAAGAAAATAAAAACAGATCTAAGCTACTAAGTTATATTATTCTCTTAATTCTTTTATTTATAGTAGCTAAAAGTTAGGTATATCTATTTAAAAAGACTATTTGCTTTAGAAATTTATAAAGATACATATAGCTACTATAATATTGTACTAAAATATATAAGAAACTTTTTACTTAATTACTAATTAGGTAATTACTAAAATATTATAATAGAAAATTATATATTTAGTAAGTTTTTTATTCTATATACTATAATCTTCTATTATATCTTTTTAATAAGTAGTGGCTATAATTAATCGTGGATATAATATATAATTTAAGTAAAATAGTTAATTTACTAGTTGCTATTTACAAATAGTTATAATAATATAATTTATTAAGTTTTTTACTAATAATTGTAAATAGTTTATAAGTATAAATATAGGAAACTATTAAAAATTAAAATATTTTAGTTAAGATATTAAATAAAAAAATAAAAACTGCTATAAGTAGTGTTCGGAGTTTAATTTTTATATATATATAATAAAGTGGCTATTAGTAACTATCTAATTAGGAAAAAAAATACTATATATACTATATAACTTAATAATCGACTCTTAAAGATACTATACTAAGTCTAATTAGAAAAGATAGTACTAAAATAGGTTTATAATAACTTTTACTAATATATTTATAATTATAATCTAATACTATATAGGAATTTAAAAAAAAATATTAATATATTATAACTATAGTACGTATTATAACGTTTAAATTACTATTTACTAATAATAGTATACTATAGTAAACTAGACAATACTTATTTTTAAAGTAAAAGGTAAATTAATACTATTTATATAATAAATCGATTAAGATTAAATATATATATAATAAGTAAGTAATTAAGTAACTTACTTATATAATTAACCCGTAATTAGATAAAGTATATAAGTTTTAATATTATAATATACTCCCTAAATAAGTTAGGTATTAGTAGTAAGACTATTTAGAGTTTTATAAAAATAAATTTTATTTTTCTAATATTTTATTGTAAAGCTTATTACGCACTTAATCCCTTTTATTAAATTTTTTCTTTATAAATTTAAATACTATCTATTCTTATAGTAAGTCTACGGCTCTAAATAAGCTATTTAACTAATTACCTATAACGGCTTATTTTATTAGTTTAATTTAAATAAGACTTATATTCTATATTATCTTATAATTAGCTATTATTTTTTTTTTTTTACTTAATCGTGTCTTTTGTATTTAGTATATAGATAAAGTTATAAATATAGTAAATAAATAGTAAATTATATAAATAAAAGTAGCTTATCTACGCTAGTTAGGTATAATAGCTACTTAAATTTTTTTTTTTTAGTTTATAATAATCTTTACTATAATAAGTAATACTACTATTATTATTATTTTTTACCTATATAAATATTACTAACTAATTATAAAGCACTTTTAGACGTCCTAATACTTATTTTATTACGTATAATTAGTAGTGCTATAGTAACAGTAATTATAATTATAATTAGTTTTTTAAAAGTACTTCTCTTTTTAATATTTTTAAATTAGATAATAACAACGATAATCCTCTTGTTTTAAATAATATTAAAAAAGAGTAGGATAAAAGCAGTTAAATAAATATTAAAAATAAAAGTAAGTTACCTTTTAAATCTGGTAAGTAGTTTATTTTAAACTATAAGGCCTATATAAGCAGCGCTCTAGCTAGTAATTTAATATAAGTCTATTTTAAAAATTTGAATTTTTTAAGTACGAGCTGCTATTATTACGTAACATATATATATATTTAGTTATAAGTCTTATTAATTATATCTCTGTTATATATTACTAATTATTATAGCCTTATTAGTACCTATACTATCTATATAACCTTTATTAATCTTATAATTAAATATAATACTATAAACTCTAAAATAAGTAATTTTTTTAAAATTTAGTTTTATAAATTATACTAATCTAGTATAATTTAATAATATAATTATATTCGCTTCTAAAACTACCTATAATATTTTTAAGTAGAACTAAACTTCTTAGGCATTAAATACTAAAATAGAATTACTAGGTAATTAAAATTTAATAAACTTATTTAATTAAAACTGATATTTAAATTCTATTTTTAGTAGTTAGGGCTAAAATAATCTAGCTAGTAAGTATGTTTATATACGTATTTCAGTTATTACTAATTTTTATTTAGTACTCTACTATTATTTATTTAAATAGTAAATAGCTAATAATTATACTTAAGTAATAAACTAAAATATATCTTTAAAAAAGAATCTTATAGGCTGTATAAATAAATCCTCTTTAAATTTAAGTTAAGAGTACTCTAATCTGTTCTTAAAAGCCTATAATATATTTATAAAATTAAATTAGTAGCAACGTAATTATAATTATTATATTTTACTAAAATAGTAAAAGATAACAAGTAAGTTATACCTCTATAGCTAAAGTTTTTTATTTTTAAACTCTTAACTATTTTTATTTTTTTTAGACTCTGAGCGGCCATTCCTATTTAATTAAAACTTAAAAAAAAAATCGTTATTAGCTATATAAACTGCTTAATAAGAATTTAGCTATTTTATAATTATAATTATTTACTTCTTTTATAATATATTCTTTTTATATTTTAGATTTTTTTTATTTTTAGAATAAATAAAATCTAATAGGCTTTCTTCTTTCTAGCTCTTACTTACTTAATAATTAGTAACTATATATTTTATAAATCAAGTAGCTTTTAAAATCGTATAAATTATTATTACGTAAGCGTCTTTATTAATCTATTAGTAGATATATTTCTAGTTTATAAATAGATTACCTTAAATATTTCTTTAATATATTCTTACTATAGCTATATATTATAAATATTAATATAATATAATTAAATTATAATTCTTTAATTAACTCTAACTATAAGCCTAAGTATCTATTAATTATTATAGTAAATTCTTTAAATGCTTCCTAAATTAAGTATAATTTTATAAAAGAAGCGCTTTAAAGCTATTCCTTCTTTACTAATATATGTTAAAATAATTAGCTTAGCTTCTATTATTAAAGTAGTAATAGTAGTCTAGTTAACAATTTTTTTAAAAAATATTATACTCCTAAATATTATTATAATATAGTCGTAAAATAATTTTTTTATTTTAAAATTATTAATACGCTAGTAAATAGATTAGGGTTACTTAGTATTAGGTTAGGGTTAGGTTAGAGTCGCATAGATAATAGGCTAATATTAAATTAAAATTATATAAACTAGGGGTTAGAGTTAGGTTAAAGTTATATAGACTATAGGTTAGGGTTAAAATAAAATTATATAGACTAGAGGTTAAAATTAAATTAAAATTATATATACTAAGGGTTAGAGTTAGGTTATAGTTATTAGAGTTTCCTTCTTAAAAATTACTAAGTTAAATATAATATAAAACTCTAGTTTAGTTTATATACTTATAAAAATTAAATTATAACAGTTATTAATTATAGCTTTTTATAATAACGTATAGACTTTTAACACTTTTATTAATAAAAAGGTAATATATCTTTATAGTCTTTAGTACTTTTTATTAAATATTTATTTATACTATATATATCCTCTATATACTCCTTAATAAGCTCCTAAAGTACTAAAAAACTTAATTTATTATTAACTTTATTATAAAAAGTTTTATTTTCTCCTATTTTTATTATTATATTTTATTGTCTAGTTTACTTATCTGTCTCTTAAAAAATTAAATTAATAAAAATTAATATCTGCTAGACTATTTAAATAGAAAGTTAGTACCTTTAATAACTAATAACGTTTTTAGTAATATTAAAAATACGCTTAATACTAACTTATATAATTAGTATTATAAGTACGTTCTTAATAACTTAAATTAATTAAAAAAATATACCTTTATATATTTACTATTAATTTAGTATATTAAAACCCTTAGTTATTTTATTATAAGTAATACTTAAATAGACTTTTCTTTCTTTATATATTTAATTACTAGCCTCTTTAGCTTCTTTTATAATAAATATTTAGCTTAGGGTTAAAAAACTATTTAATAGAGTAATAGGCTTCTAAAACTATCTACTACTTTATAGTTATTACGTAAAGGGGTTTAATACTAATATATAACTTATACGCCTATAATTATTATAATAATTAAAGTAATTAAAGAATTATTCTTAATAGGTATATTTATAGTAAAGTTTCTATATATTATTCTAAACTAATAGTTAATATTCTGCTATAATAACTATTTATAATATTTATATTTTATATACCGTAAGCTTTTATATTAAATTAAAAATAATTATATAGTTAAATAAAAAGCCTTACTCTATATCTGTCTTTAAATAGTATTTACTTAACTTAATATAATTACGTTTAACTATAGATTATACTATTTTTAGTTATTTATTATTTTTTTTTATATTTTAGGTCTTTATTATTTAATTTAACTATTATCTTATCTAAGACATTAAAAAGATAGTTATATATAAACTAAATATATTATATTTAAAATTTTTAGTTCTTACTAATAAAATTTATAGTACTTTTAAAACGTTTTAGTATTTTAGTAAATAGTTTAAAATAATACTACTCTATAAAGAATAATCTAAGTTACTTAAAATTATAAAAGTCTATATATTTATATATTAATCCAACAAATAGGGTGGCTGTGGTGGCTTAGGGCGACTAAAAGGGGTTTTAAAAAAGGAGGAGTATATGTATGCCTTCATACTTCATGTGTCGAAAAAGTGGATAAAAGTCAATCTTAGCTATATTACTATTAGCCGCCCTAATAGTTATATTAAATATAGTTTCTTATTTTAGCTATTTATTAATATATTTTTAGATTTTAGGTATACGCGTATATGTATTAAATATTAAATTTTATTATATTTTAATATTACGAATAATAAATAGCTGTTTTTTAAATAATAAATATTATTATATAGTAATAAAACACTCGTAACGTTATAATAATATATTAATAATAATATAACTAGCGTAAATTTAGTAATTACTTAATATATAATAAATATATATAATAAAATTATATATATTTTATAAAAAAATTTTAGAATAGACGCAGGCGCTTCTATTTCTTAAACATATTATTTTTATAATATTTTTATATTTTTAACTGTAGGTAATACTGCTAGCTTAAAATACTTAATAATATTTTAGATAATAAAATTAATAATATAAGCTAGGTATAGTATAGTATTCTCTTATAAACGCTAAAAAATATTTTTATTAACTAGTTTCTTTTAAACAGCGCGAGTGAGCTTATTATTATTACTAATATTATTATTAGTAATAGCTAAAAAAACGTAATTTAGTATTTATCTTTAATTATACTTATAATATATCTACTACTGTAAAATACTAGTATATCTTCTACGTATTAAAATAAAATTAAGTAACTTTTTTTAAAGTTACTAGTTGTAATTAATATTATATACCTTAATAGTAAAAAAACTAAAGTAATTAACCACAAACTATATATCTAATATAATTAAAATTTTAGTTATTTAGTTTATATTATTAAAGAGGTATATTTTAGCTTATTTAAACTAACTCTAAAATATTAGCTCGAATTTATAATAGCTAATTATAATACAGGGGGGTAAAAAAAAGAAAGAGTAATTAAAAAAGATACTATTTTTAAAAAATTATATAAAATTAATTACTAAGCCCAAAAATTCGTAAATTATACCGTTTGAAAGAGAAAATAATAAAAATTTATATTAGGATTTTAGTTACGTAATATATATTACCTGTAATAAATTAAAATTACCTAAATATAGCAATTTTTTTAATCCCTTTTTTAGGTTCCTATAACTTTTTAGTTAGTAAATATATTTAACTAAAATTTTAACTATACCTTTTTAGGCCTAGTATAGGTCACGTGACTAGATTTTTAAAGTATATTAGTAATCTAATAATAAAATTATATTAATTATAAAAATATTACTAAGTCTTATATAATTAATAATCACGTGATATATTATTAATATTATAGTATATAGTAATATCTTTTAACTTTTATAAACTTAAACTCCTATTTCCTTAAAATAGCACTAACTTTTTTAAAACTTAAATCTAAAATTTAACTACTTTTAAAAGCAAATAATTCTCCTTTTTTAATTACTACAACTTTAAATAAGTTAGAAAAAAGTATTTATAATACTATATAACGTATTAAAAATAAAAATAAAAAAGATTATAATATAAATAAGATTAAATTAGGACGAGTTTCAAAGTTAACATAAAGAGAAAAAAGAGTTATTAATAGAGACTTAACTAGAAGTCCTAAAAAAGAAAATAAAAGACTATTAATAGAAAATAGTCTAGAGATTATAAAATAGTCTTTATAAAACTTTTTAAAAAAGGAGGGCTACTCTATTAATATAAGTAAAAAAAAACTAATAATTAACAAAGAAAACGCTAAAAAAAGAGTAAAATACGCTAAAGAATAATTAAAAAATATTAAAAATATAAAACTAGAAAAAATAATATTTTCTAATAAGTTAGTAATATAAAGGGGTAGGGCTAGAAAAAAGTTTTATAGAAAAAGGGGTAATAATAAAATTAGAAGAGAACTGGCTGTTAGCTAATTACAAAGTAAGTTATTTTAACTTTTTAAAACATTAAAATATATAACTTTTTATATATTTTTAGGCTATAGTTTTAGTTTTTTAATATTAAATATAATTAATTATTTTATAGGCTACGACCTTACCCTATATATTTAGAGTGCAATTTAAATAGAAGGTAGAAATAATTTAGTATTTATTAAAACACCTAATTCTTCTACTTCTTATACTAGTAAGGACTATATAAATAAAGTCCTTATACCTAAGGTTAAACCCTATATAAAAAGGGGTAAGTTTTATAATATTTTTTTACCCCTATTTTTAATAATATAATGATATATATATATATATATATATATATATTATATTATAATTATAATCTTTATAATAATATTAATATAGGTTGGCAATTTTAATAAGATAACGTCCCTATTTATAAAACTAAGGACGTTTTAACTTAGTTTAAAAATAATAAAATTAAACTATTTTTTTATCTAGCCTATAGTCCTGATTTAGCCCCTATAGAAAATATATAGGATTTATTAAAATTAGAACTAATTAAAAATAAAAAGGCTAATTTAAATATAGAAAATAGTTTAAATAGTATAAAGACCTTTAAAAAAGCTATTAATAAAAAGTAGTATAAAATACCTTAAGAAGCTATTAATAATTGTATTTTATTACTCCCTAACCGTTATAAGGCGGTTATAGAAGCTAAAGGCTATTATACTAAGTACTAGCAATTGTTAAAAGTAAGTTAAAAAGGACGTAGGCTAGCCTAAAAGTAAAATAATAGTATAAGAATATGTATATTTTTACTATATATACGGGTACAAAGAGGCGTATAAAAAAGAAGATAATAAAGGCGCTGCGCTAAGGCTAATTAAGCTACTAGCTATATATAGCTAGTAGTGGCACGTACGCTCCTAATAAAAAAAAAGCTAATAAAAAAAATAATAAAGTTTAGTAAAAATACTATATTAGAAGTAGTACGCTATAAAATAGGTTATAACTACTTTATACGCGTTACCTTCTTTATAACTATCCTTATTATTATATATAAGTTACCTTATTATCGTAGTAGCTAGAAGAAATTATTTAAAATAAGTATTTTACGTATATACTATCGCGGGTAGGCTATTAATTAGTAATAATTAACTAGAAATAGAAGTACTAATACTTAATCTTTATATTAAATTTAATCCTACTAAAGATAAGATTAAGCTAGAAGCTTATTCTATTTATCTAGGTAA
Source organism: Pleoardoris graminearum (assembly GCA_030770415.1). Classification (NCBI taxonomy): domain Eukaryota; kingdom Fungi; phylum Ascomycota; class Dothideomycetes; order Pleosporales; family Didymosphaeriaceae; genus Pleoardoris; species Pleoardoris graminearum. Next base: position 32,735 of record JASEKS010000340.1, read on the forward strand.
ACTAAATAAAATTAATAATTATAAGGCTGCTAAAACGTGTGTTAAAGATATTTAAGAAATAATTATTTTATAGTACTTAAACTATTAGAATTTTATCCGTACTTAGTTATATTAAAAGAAAAAAGGAATTTTTTATATTAATATTATATAAACGTTCTATTTAGTCTAGCTGTAGTAAACGGCGTAATAATACCTAAAAGTAGTAGGGAATAAATAAAATTTACTAAAGTAGCTCTACGAGTTCTAGAGGATTAAAAACTAAGTTAATAATAATTTATTATTATTATTAAAGGACTAAGAGTTCCTATATAAGCTAATAGTTAAATTCTAGATATGGGAGATCCTACGCGGTATACTAGTATAAGAGAAGTTATTTTTATCCTAAGTACTAAGCGCAAAGCGTAAAAGGTAAAAAATAACTAAAAAGGTCGCTGTATAGGATTAGTATATTTAGGAATATAGGAGCTTATAAAATATAGGGAGTAATAGGTATAAGTAATAATACTTAAAATATCGCGTTAATTAGTAGGCGTAGTTAGTTATATTTTTATAATTTTAAAAGTAACTATTAAACAGCTGCCGGAGCTAAACTTTTAATAGTTATATAACTAACTTACTAATAATAATAATAAATAAATAGTTTAACAAGAAGGATAATAATAATTAAATAAATAAGTGGCGGCCTAAGTACTAGTAATATATTATTTACTAGTTTATTATTAAAAATATGAAAAAGTGACTTTTATATATAATTATATAATTAATATATAAATATATAAAAATATTTATTATACTAATATAACTTAGTATCTATTATTATATATATAAAAATAAGCAAATTTTACACCTTAAATAAAAAGTTATAATAGCCTAAAGTAGGGTCCTAAAAATTTTCTATCTTCACTGATTTTTTTTACCCCTAAACCCCTTAGTAAGCAGCCCCTAATAGGGTGAATAGAATCCCCTAGTCTGTCTCTTTAAAACGCTATTTTTTTCGTATTTTTTAGCTTACTAATTAATAAGTTATATAACTTTAAAAAAGGTATCTTTTTTAATTACTCTTTGTTTTTTTCACCCCCCTGTAGTATTTAGTTAGAGAAATTAAATAAAGTGCTAAAATAATAGCTATTTAACTATTTAAAAAGACTAGTTATTATTAACTACGATTCGTATAAGCTCCTTATTAAAGGTTATAGTAAAATATAATAAAACTAGTATAAGTATATTTCTATTTTAAAATTAAGAGAAGAGGGTAAAAGATATAGATTATTATTTATAAATAAAAATTTATATACCTTTATAAGACCGGGTGCTTAAGTAGTTTATAAGGTACTTAGTTCTAATATATTATTTAAGCCTAATATATTTTATTAATAAATATTAAAGAATAAAACTATCATTAAAGTAGAATATATATAAGTAATTATTTATATAGTTAGTAGCTTCTCTAAACTAGTTTTATACTTAATTAGAGCGAGTATAAAAATTTTAGTATAAAATAATATTTATAAAGTTTTTAGCTTATTTAGTTATATCCTACTACTTATTTTATATAAATAGTACCTCTTTTTTTTTTTTTACTTAATATATACGGCTAAGAATTTAATTAAGTTAATTTTTTTTCTCCTTTAATAGCTCTATAAATAATTATTTTAAATAGGTATTGAACTTCTAGTAGTTAGGAGCTAGATATAATTTTTAATAATTTATAAAAGTATTTAACTATAATTTAAAAAGGAGCTTAAGGAGTTAATTTTATTAAAACTAGATATAGAATATAGTACCTCTTAAGTTTTTTAATATTATAATCTTTCGCGATTGTAGGGGCTTAGAAAAATATTAATTAAAACTTTAATTAAATATTTTATTTTTAGTATATAGCAGCTATATATCTTATTAAATTATATTAATATAAATATAAGTACTAGTAGCCGCCTATATATTAGTAATATTTTAAGTAATAATATAGATTATTATTATTAGTTATAATAAATACTAGCTTTTTTCTTTTAGGGTTATTACCGTAACGTTACGTAACTCTAGGCTGACTGTTTAAACTTTTACTACGTAATTAACTAACTCTTAACGAGCTTCTTGCGTAGTAACTATAATAACTTTTTTACTAGCGCTAATAACCTGTAATTTTTTTAGATAGATAGTAATTAAAGCTACTTTTTGTAGAATCCTTTAATCTTTTTACAATAACTACTAACTCCTTAATAGTAAGTTCTTATATAACTACTTTATAGCGCTATAGTATATCTTTTTACTATTACTATCTATTTTAAAGTCCTACTTCTACGCGTACGTATATTTCTATACTTAAATAATTTTAACCGCTTTAATAAGCTTTTTTTACTAAAGCTTTACTTCCTTTACTACTCTAAGGAAGTTTTTTTTTTTATTATTAAAGTGCTACTACTACTACTATTATTACCACCGTTCTCTATTTTAAATAAAAAAGTCTTATCTCTTTTATACTATTATACTATAAAGCCTACTATATTACTGTATAACTAGAAGTAGACCTTAACGTTTTTATAGGTATTATTAAGGCTAAAGATTATATTTATTTTAAATAAAAAGAGGCGCGTTAGGATTAAATTAGAATTAAAAATATTAATTAAAAAATTTAGTTTATTAAGTAAGCTAGCCTACTATACTACGCGGAGATAGGAGTTAGAGTAGTTTTTAATATAACTTAGCTAGTTGTTGCTATTAGCAAAAGCCTATACTATATACTAGAGGTTACCTAGTAGATTAATTATTAGACGCTAGAATACTAATATAAATATAATAAAAAGAAGATAAAAAGTTTAGTTCTAATTATATTAGAAAGATTTTTAAACTTTATATATAGTATTTATAGAAAAGAGAGAAAGCTATTATAATTACTATTTTAAACGCGCTGTATTAAACGCGCTATATATAGTATATAGTTTTATTTATAGTTTTATTTATAGTTCTGCCTAAGACGATAATAACCTATAAATATTTTATTACTATTTTATAGTTATTACCCCGCCGTTGTTATAGCTACTACTTAATAAGTTATTTATTAAGTTATCGCTTTACTAGCTGTAACGGAATTCTAAAAATTTTATATTTAATAGATTCTAGTTATAGCGCTTTTATTCTACCTATTTATATTAAGTAAGGACGTAGCGTATACTAAGTCGATACAGCTCCTACGGATAAATATAAAAAAATAATAAATACTGGCTAGCTTATACTTTATATACTATACTAAAATAGTTAGTGCGTAGAGATAGTTAATACGTACGCTAATATTAGTTCTCTACTAATAACTTAAGGCTATAGCACTCTATATAAAAACTTTTATTATAAGGTTTTTTTATATTAAAATTTTTTAGTATTAAATATTTATAAAAATATATATAGTTTTTATATTTATATTATATAATATCTTAGTTATTAATATACTATATTAATTAGTATATTACTTTTTATTATTATAATTAAAGTTTTTCTTAACTTTAAAGCTTTATATATTTATACTTACTAAATACTTTTTAATTTTCTTATATTATTATTATATATTAATATTATATAGAAAACTAAATATAAGTATTATAATAATTTTATTAATAAATTATTAAGAGGATTCTAATTTTATATTATAAATATTTATTTTTTAATATACTGTCTATGTATTTATATTAATTACTAAATAATTTAAAATTTCTATTATATTTAATTCTTATATACTTTTTAAAAAAGTATATACTATTTCTACTATTTATTATTATATATTAAATAATAATTAATTTATATTTATTATATACAAATAATTTTATAAGATAATAATATATAATAATTTTAATAAAAAATAAAAAAGTATTAAGTAAGTATATACTTATAAAATTTTAAGGTTAAAAATAAAACTTTAATTTTAATAATAAGCGGTAATATAATATTTAATATCTTATAATAATAACTATAATATTATATAATATAAATATATAAAACTGTTTATAATTTTAAAAAAAAATTTAAATTTTAAAAATTTTATATTAAAGTTTCTAGGCGGGGTAGCACAGGAGGAGCATGTGCCTAAAAATACTAAGATTTTTTAACCCTTTAAGGTTTTCTGCGTATTAGAGATTTAATTTCTTTTTTTATTATAGCGCTCTTTAAACGCGCATATTTTATATAATAAAGTATAGAATTTTTAGAAGTATAGGGTACTACTAAAGAATTAATATAAAGCTATAAAAAACTAAAATCTCCGTACAGAATACGTTATATCTAAAAATATAAATAAAATATTTAGGCTAAAATTACTATCTAAAGTTAGAAAAGATAAAAATCTATACTTAAATAGGCCTAGTATAGCGAACTAGTCCTAATTAGGTAATAGATTAGTAGTTTAGTATAACTATTTAGTAAATAATAACCTAGAAAATTAAAAGATTAAAGAGCCGGTTTTAGTTTATTTAAGAGATAAAAGTAGTTTTTTTTAAATAGTTAGGTAGCCTTAATATAAAAGGCTTATTTAAAAAAAAAAGTTTCTAGGTATAGTTTTATAATTTTAAGTTATTAGCAGCGCGCTAATATTGGAGTATATATTAATTATTTAAATATAATAATACTATTTAATAATTATTACTTATATATTATTCTTAATAAAATTCTTTTATATTATTTTAAAAGCACTATTCTATTTACTTTTTTAAATATATAGTTTATCCTCTGTCTATAGTTTTACTAATAACTTTAATTTTTTATTTATATTTATTACAAAGCCCCTTATAGTACTTATTACTTATTAAATTATTATTAACTTTTTTTTTATACTTATTACTCTTATTATTTAAAATATATAGTTTATTAGTTTTAAGATTAATAGTACTATTACTAAAAAACTCTTTTATAAATATTAAGTTATACTTTCTATAGTAATTAGTATATATATATAATAAAATAATATAATAAACTTATTTTTTATTTTAAACTATTATTATTACTAGCTTTTATAATATTATATTTTTTATAAAGGTAGACTCTCTATTTTTAATATTATTACTTTTAAATATAATTAATTATAATATTAATAAATTTTCTAAATACGTATTTTATATAATATTTTGTAAATTATTATTTATATTATATATATAAGATATTGTATAATATTTCGTTATTTTATTATAACTACTAATATTTGTTTAAAAATAATTTTTAAACCTTTTATATATTATTTATTATTAACTTTTAATATAATATACTTCTATTATTTAAAAATATATTTAAGTTTTATTTATAACTACTTAGTTACACTATATAAGTATAAAACTATAGTAAATAGTTATAATACCTTACTACTCTTTTTATTATAATTTTTTTTTATAAGTTTTTTAAGTTTTACTTTTACTATTATTTTTTTAATATTATATTTAGTTGCGATACGCATTTTTATTAATTAGAATTTGCCTAAATAATTTATTAAAGTAGCCTTTTTTAAAAAAAAAAATTTTTATTTTTTATATTTAATTAATATTTTTATACTATACCGTAAGCGCTTAGGCTTAGCTAGTCCTTAAATAATATTTACTAATTTATTAAATAACTTTTTTATAAGCCGCTTATACCGCGTAATCTTAATATTATATTAATTTTATTTACTTTATTAGTAAAGCTCTATACTAATTAGAAAATACAATTTTAATTAATTATATTAATTACTTTAGTAAGCTTATATTACTTCGTATACTTAAAATGTAGTAAAATTTTAATTTTATAAAACGGTACTAGTCTATTTATATAATTAAAAATTATTTAGTTAATGGAATTACTAAAATAGTATAATAATATAATAAAAGTATCGAAAAGTAAAAGTACGCCTAGACCTCGATTCAGGGGTACGAACGTAGTAAGGGAACTCTGTTAGGTGCTAAACCGTGTACGTAATAATAATAGAAGTATATAATAATATATAAATTAAATATAAAATAAATTATAATAAAATATCAGTATAAAAAAATTCTAGTTTAATTTAAAAAATAGTTTATATTTAAATAGGTAAGAGTACTAGTAGTAACCTGTATACTATTATTAATTTAATTTTTTATACATACTTAATTATTACTTTTACTTATTTTATTACTAATCTAACTAACTACTTATTATTATTTTCTATAATTATGATAGTCGAATATATATTTATTTATTTATTTTATTTTTATAATATTAAGTATCTCTCTAAATTATAATACAAAATGATTTAGTAAATAATAGTTTAAAAATACTTTTAGAAGTTATAAATAACTTAATAAAATAACTACTAGTAATGAAGATAAATAAGATAGTAAAAAATTTCTAAAAATTATTAATAATAATATCCTAAACACACTAATTTAAACTAAAAATTAAACTTTTATAGCTTTAAATAATAGTATAGTATTAATTACTTTTTATAAAATTAAATACTATTAGTAAAAGACTAATTTACTAATATAAAAGTTATAAATAAAAAATTTTAATTTTAATTTTTTATATTATAGACTATATAAAAAGCTATCTAAGGTATTCTGATTAAATATTTTATAAATATAATAATTTATACTATATTATATACTATACGCTAATTATTATAAACTATAATATAAAAAATATTAATACTAAGACATTTATTTTTTAGAGTAAAAATTTATAGTTAGTAATTACTAAAAAGGTACCTATAAAAATATAATTTAAATTTTAAAATATAAAATTTAGTATAGAGTATATCGTAATTTATAAATAAATTATATATATATATATATATATTTTATATATTGATTAAATAAATAGTGTGGCTGTAGTAGCTTAGAATAACTAAAAGCGGTTTTAATAAAGGAGGAGTATATATATATCTTTATATATAAATTATATTATAGTTTAAATATAATTATTTATTTTATTTATTATAATAGACTATAATAATTAACTATAATATATACTTTAATAAATAGATTTTAATTTACGTTTTATAATCTAATTTTAATTTATAATTTATATAATTTTTATATTACTCTAATACCTAGTCTATATAATACTAATTTAACTTTAACCTATACTAGTATTAAAAAAATAAATTAAACATATTATTAAATTAGAGTTTTATAGAATTTAACTTAATTTTAATATAACTTTAACCTATTTACTAATATGTATTATTATATAATTGTATAAAAAGTTATAATTATATACTATTAATACTTAACTATTATTAAAATCTATAAAAATTTATTTTTTAGTTTAAATTAGTACTATATTTCTTAATAGTATTTATAGTAGTAATTTTTATAAATTATTTATTATTATATTTATCTTTTCTACTAGTAGTTATTTTATTAAATAATTTAAAGTTCTAAAAACTTTATTAAATTACTATTTATAAGTAACTTTTGTATTATAATTTTAATATATACGTAATATTATAAAAGTAAAATAAATAATTAACTATATATTACGCTGTTATAATTATTTATAATAATAAATAGTAAGAAAGTTAGTAATAAAATAAATAAGAGTAATAATTAAGTATATATATAAAATTAGGCTGCTAGTAATATATATATTACTATTATACTAGTACTATTACTTAATTATATATAAGTTATTTTTTAAATTAAGCCAGTATTTTTTATTTTTACTATTTTACTACAGTCTATATTATATAAAAAGCAATAATATATACTACTAAAATTCTAGTCTAAAAAATATATAAGTTAAAAAAGTTATTTTTTAGATATAGTTAATAACAAGCGTATATAAAACTTATAAATAATATTTTTATTTTAGTTAATAAAATTATAGTTATTATTTATACTCTATATTTTACTTAACTTATAAATTATTATATATTTTTATTATATTATTTTATTATATTGTAAATTCACTTATATAAAATTTTTTACATATAATGGTAGGCTATTACTATTTTATAAAATTAAAATTTTACTAGATTTTAGACGTAATAAGTATATTAGATTAATTAATGTAATTATTAATAATAATATATCTTAATTAGTATAAGATTTTACTTATAAAGTAGATAAAATTAATAATATTTTTCATATACACGGTAAAAGTAATTTATTAAAATATTATTTAATAAATTTATAAGTACTATTTAAGAGCTAGCTAAACTTAAATAATTACGCTGTAGTATATAAAGATTAATTAAATATATAATATGTAAAAAAAAAAGGTTTAATAATAACTACTATAGTGGAAAATTTAGTAATGTTTTAGGTTATTAAAATGTTTAGAGCGACTAAATAAAATACGTAAAAAAAAAATTAGAATAAACTTAAAAAGTTTAAGAAAGAGAGATTTTATATAAAAATTAATAGTAAATTATTATAGCTATTTATTATAATTTTATATTAATATGTTATAACTAAATAGTTATAAATAAAGCATATAGGTATTCTTTAAAAATTAAAAAATTTTATATTAAAAGTTAATAATAGGTAGTCTATAAAGACATTGAAAAAGATTTTTTAAATTAATATATATAGTTTAAATAAAAAACTAAAAAGTTATATACTAATTTATATATATAGTTTAAGTACTGTTATATAGAATATTATATAATATTCGTATTTAAAGAAGTTCGTAAAACTAAAATTAAATATATATATAGTAATAGTATAATTACTAAAATAAAATAGTATAATTGTATAAAGAATATACTATTAAAAAAACTAGTAATAGTAATATCTTAAAATTAAAAGTAAGTTTAATTTATTATTTTATTATATATATATCCTACTTACTATAGGAGGCGTAAAAAAGAGTATTTTATTAACAATAATATAACTTTTAAGACTAATAAATTATATATTTTAAGTTATTAAAATAACAAGTAACAGAAGAAGAAGAAGAATTATAATAAAAAAAAATTTAATAAATTAGTAATTATTATAATTAAAATATGTATAATAATAAGTATAAAATAATTATAATTTAGTATATAATATTAAGTATAAAAATAGTATATACTATTCTAAAAAGTTAATAAAAATTAAATATATTATAATTCTTTAACTATTTAATACTATTTAATAATTAATTATAATAAATATATAGTGTATTATAAACTAAATATATATAGTATATAATTATAATACTATAAATAATTTATTAATTAGATTACTATATTAGTAAAGATAAGTATATTAATATTTTACAATTCTCTAAAATTAATTAAAATTAAATATAATTTTATAATATAATTTAACTCTAAATAAAGACTATATATGTAACTTTTACTAATATATTATAATATAATACATAAGTTATATAATAAAATATAAAATTATTATATTTTTTTTTATAAAACAGTAGTCATTTAATAAAAGATAAAGAATATATAATAGTATATATTAACTAATATATTATATAATAAATTTTATCTAATTTTATATAATAGTAAAATAATTATTATATTATAAAGCGTTAGAATAATAAATTTAGGTAATATAATTATTTTAATAATAAATTATTATTAGTATTCTAATTTTATACTATAAATATGTTATATAATATACTATATATTTATTTTAGTTCATTATTAGATAATATATAATAATTAAAAAGTTATAATAATTAATTTATATTTATTTTTAAATAAAGTATATACTATTTTTCATATATAAAATTATATATTTAATTATAAGTATTTTATATTTTTTATTATAAATATTTTTATATAATACTAATATATAATAATATTAAAAGAAAATTACAAAGTATTTAGTAAGTATAAATCTATAAAACTTTAAAATTAAAATTAAACCTTTAATTTTAATAATAAAAGGTAATATACTAGTTAATATAGTATAATAATAACTAAGATATTATATAATATAAATATATAAAACTATTTATAAATCAAATACATTTTAATTAAAAAAATCTTATAATAAAGCTTTTTAATAAAGTTTTATAGTCTTAAGTTATTAGCAGCGCGCCAATATTACAGTGAGTATTAATTATTTTAGTACAGTAGTACTATTTAATAATCTCTACTTATATATTATTATTAAAGAAACCCTTTTATATTATCTTAAAAGTGCTATTCTATATACTCTTTTTAAAAAATATTTTATTCTCTACCTATAGCTCTATTTATAACTCTTACTACTATGTTTCTATTTTATATTTATTAATAAGCCCCTTATAATACTTATTAATATTTAAATTATTATTAACTTCTTATTTATACTTATTACTTTTATTATCTAAAATATATAGTTTATTAATTTTAAGGGTTATATTACTATTACTAAAAAGCTTTTTAAAAGATATTAGCTTACGTTCTCTATCGTAATTAGTACGTATATATAATAAAATAATATAATAAACTTATTTTTAATTTTAGGCTATTACTATTACTAGCTTTTCTAATATTATTATCTTTCTAAAGATATATTATTTATTTATAGTCTCTTTATGTTTAAATATATTTAATTTTAGTCTTTTTAATTTTTTTAGGTATATATTTTATATAATCTTTTACAGAGTACTATTTACTATATATATAGAAATTACTATATAACTTCTAGTTTTCTTATTAGGGTTACTTATATTAATTTAAAAAAGCTTTTTTAAGGCTTTTATATATTGCCTATTATTAACTTCTAGTACGATATTTTTCTATTTTTTAAAATATATTTAAGTTTTATTTATAGCAACTTAGTTATACTATATTAGTATAAGACTATAATATATAGTTATAATAACTTACTACTCTCTTTATTATAAAACCTTTTTTTTTTTTTAGCTTCTTAAACTTTATTCTAACTACTTCTTTTTAGGTATTTTATCTAGTTATTTTAAGCTTTTTTATAAGTTAGGATTTTGCTAAATAATCTACTATAATAATTCTTTTAGGGCTTTCTCTTTTATATCTTTTATACTTAATTAATCTCTTTATACTATAGCGCGAGTGCTTAAGCTTAGCTAGCTCTTAAATAGTACTTATAGATTTATTAGGTAACCTTTATATAAGCCGCTTATACCGCGTATTTTAAGAATTATATTAATCTTATCTATTTTATAACTAAAACCCTATACTAAATAAAAAATATTATTATAAATAACTATATTAATTTCTTTAATACGTTTATTCTCCTTATTAAAACTTAAAATTTAGTAGAATTTTAATTTTATATAGTAGTAGTAGTCTATCTATATAATTAAGTGCCTTTTACTTAATAGAATCTATAATAAAGTGCGCTAATATAATAAAAGTGTATAATAATATATAGGTTAGATATAAGATAGAGTATAATAGAGTAGTAAAAGTAAAAAATACTAGTTTAATTTAAAACGTAGCTTATACGTAATTAGGCAGCGGCGTTAGTAGTAGTTTATATACTACTTGCCTAATTACGTATAAATACTTAATTATTACTCTTATCTATTTTACTATTAACTTAACTACCTACTCCTTATTATTATATATAATTATAATAGCCGCTAATATCTACTATTATAACCTATTAGTTACTTTTTTAGCTTTATTTTTATAAAATAAAGATTATATTTATATTTATTACTTTTCGCTCTGTCTCTATATAGGTGGTATAGGGTTTAATAATAATAAATAATTTTTATTTACAATTATAAATTTTTTTTTACCTATAAAGATAGTTAACTATAATATTAAATATATTTATTTATATATCTAGTCTTTATATTACTGCACCTATATATATAGAGTTTCCTAACACCTTTAAATAATAACTACTATACAAAAACACCCTAGACTTTTTATTATTTATTACTTTTATAATGTTTTTACCTTTACTACTAGTATGTTTAATAATATCTTATATAGCTACGCTTTATAATCTAGGCTATGTATCTCTATTATAAATATTATATTAATACGCTAACCCTCTATTATTTATAATTAGTATAATACTACTATTTTTATTATTACTATTACTATTATTTTTACTACTATTACCTTCGCTGCTATTATATTTACTTTTATATAGACTAGTATTACTAACTTTAGGTTTTTTTAATTCTATTACCTCCGCTATTATTAGCGTTAGTATTATAATTCTATTTATCTTACTATTTATCTTACTATTTATAATTTTCCAGTATTAAGTAATACTTAACTTAAAAAACTTAGTAGTAATTATATTATATATAAAATACTTAGTAATATTAAAAATAGTTTTTTATTATATATTACTAGATAAGTAGAATATTATAAGAATAGTTTATATATTTAGCGTAGTCGGCGTATTAAAATTAATTTAAATAAGTATAGTATCTACCGAGATAAAAGTTAAAAAAAGTATAAAAAGCTTTAAAAAATATTATTTTAGTAACTATAGAAGTTGAAGGACCTTTAAAAAATAATATTTTAGTAAGTATTTTTTTAATAAATATTTAGCTAATCCGTTAACTATTAGAATAGAGAGATATATAAGTAGTAGTAACTATTATTACCTATATATCTTTTTTTTAAAGAAGAACATAGTATTTGTACTAGACTATATTAATTTAATATTTTTTTAGAGGGGTATATTAAGCGCGCTAGTACGCTAGCGTAAGGCGCTATACCTTTTTTAATCTAGTCTTATTTAACTTTTTTAATATATTAAGTATAAAGGTATATATATACTTCTTTTTTTTAAAACCCCTTTTAGTTACCCCGGGCTACTATAGCTACACTATTTATTTAATTAATATATAAATATATATATATTATAGCCTAATATATTTTTAATTATTTACTCTACCTTTATAATATCGCGTATCTATCTAGCCTATAGTAAAAAATTAATATTTTTTACTATTCTTATATACGCTCATTGTTAACTGTATTTAGGGAAATAACTTTTTTTAGCCTATACCTTTTTTAGACTAGTGTCTCGACGCTACACATTACCTCTCTTTATATAATAGTAAAAAATCTACTCCTAAAATAGTTTTTAGTAAATAGTAGTCTAAAAAAGCTTCTAAAGGTTTTAAGTAATTTAAAAAAATAACTACTAGTAGTAAAAAATTTATAAGTACTACTAGTAGGAATACTCTAAAAAAAAATACTAATTTAAGCTAAGAAGTAGGTTATTATAGCTTTTAATAATAGTTAGATATTAATATTATATAGTTATTACCCTGTATAAAATTAAATACTATTAGTAAGACACCGATTTACTAATCAAAAAAATTTTGTTTACTTAATTAGTACGTAAAATTACTAATATAGAATTTACTAATATAAATTATTAATTTTTATCTTCTATATTATAGATTATATAAGAAGCCTTTAAGGCCTTTCTAGTTAAATATTTTAAAAGTATAATAACCTATACTATATTATTTACTATATACTAACTATTATAAACTATAATATAAATTATATTTATACTAAAAGAGTTACTATTTAGACTAAGAATTCTTACTTAGTGCTAAGATAGTTAGTAAAGTATAACAGAAATATTAGATTTTAAATTTTTTTTAATTTAGTATAGAGTATAGCGTAGATAATAAAGAAACTATATTATAGCTTAAATATAACTATATATTTTATAAATTATAATAGACTGTAATAACGAACTATAATATATACTCTAATTAAAAGACTTTAATTTAAATTTTATAATCTAATTCTAAGTTATAGTCTATATAACTTTTATTTAACTCTAATACTTAGTTTATATAATTCTAATTTAACCCTAACCTATACTAGCGTTAAAAAAAATAGGTTAGGAGTATAATTAGGTTAGGGACTTACGTAAGCTAATTTAACTTTAATCTAACTCTTACTTATTTACTAGCGTAGTTATTAATAAATAATACGTTTTTATAAATTATAAACTTAGGTCTATTATATTATTTATATTAAATCGCCTACTAGCGTATATAATATAAGTAAATAATTATTTTATTAATAGTAGTAAAGTACCGGGTTTAACCGGAATAGGTCGTGTCTAATAGGTTATAATAGTAGTACTTATTAATTGATAGATAATAAGATAGAGACTTTTTTATTTTTTTAATACTAATTACCTATTTTTTTATACCTAAATATTTATGTTTTATATTTAAAATATTATATATTATAATGCCTATACTTATAGGTATTTTATAATACTTTTTTTTTTACTTTTTTATATATTATTACTATATTTGTTATATTTATTTATTATATTTACTATTTTATATATAGCTTTTTCTCTTCTTACCTTTAGGCTGGCTTTTAGGGTATTATTACTAATACTATTCTTATTAGGTCCTTTATATTTTATAGTTATACTACTAGAGTAGTTACGTTTACGTACTATGCTATTTTAATTTTAAATTTAATATAGTTAGGATTATTTTAGTTATTTAGTATAGCTAAGAGCTGCTACTTTTATTTATAGATATATTTTAGGTTATTTATAATAGAATCCTTAACGTTTATTATTTTTATAATTATATAGGTTAGTAATAATTATTATTACTAGAGCTGTACAAGTATAAGTATAGATATAGTATATACTAAACCTACTTCTTCTCTATAAAGATATAGTTTATAGTAATTATAATTATAGTTTCTTTTATAGTATTTATATATTATTTATAAAGGTTAAATTATACTATAATACTCTAGAGCTCTATAAGAGTAGTTAGTAAGAGGGTTTTTACTAGGAGCTTTATTATTACTAGTATAGTAATAAATCTAGTTATATAAAAATTACTATAGATATTACTTTTATAGAGTTATTCGGCTATTATAATATAATATATAGTATATAGCCTGTAATGTCTATAAAGAGTGTAAGCAGCTATTTAGTATAGTAGGCTATCTTATTATACTTTTTTATATTTTATATATATAATAGCGGGGGGCGCTAGCGTATATTAATACTTTATAGTGTACTAGCAATGGCGTAAGCTATTACTATTATATATATATTTTTTATAAATAGATGTTTAGTACTAGATTAAAAGGTAATACTTATTTACGTATTATTATTTTAACTTATTATAACTAAGTATAGTGTCTTTAGTACGCGCGTTAATATATAATTATATGCTATATCTTTTATTATTATATATAGGTTATTATAGAGCCGTTTTGTAGAAACCCCTATAGTAGCTAGTAGTTATTTTTTTTTAAAAATATAAGTACTACGCTAAAAGCGTAGCTTTATTTTTTTTTAAAAAAAAGTAGTAAAGTACTATAGGCTTAAATTTATTAAAAACTATAATAGCTTTAAGATCGTAAATATAATATTTAGACAAAGTATAATTACTATATATAAAACTAATTTTATATATTTCTAATATTACTTAATATTATACTTATAAGCTTCTCTAGTAAACTTAATAAGCTCCTCTAAATAAAGAGTGTTTTTAAAAAGCTACTACTATTATTAAGGCGGAATATTTTCGTAATCTTATTAATGTATATATTATAAATAGGTGTAATTATTTTATTTTTATAATTATAAATTGCTCTAAGTTTAAAAAACTATTAAATAGGCCCCTTTACTTTAATTTTATATTTTAAAGTAATTTAGTTTTAGAGTCACTTCGCTAGTATTCTATAATTTTTATAATATAGTAGCAAAATATTATCTATATAAAATAAAATAAAGAGTATCTTCTTATAATTAAAAAAGAGATAGAGCTCTTTCTTTAATACTATAAGCCTAATAGTATATAGTAAGCTTAAAAACTTTTTATACTAAAAGTAAAGTAAGTCGTATAAACTATATAACACCTAACTAAGCCTAATATATATACCCTACTTCTTAAATCTGTTAAGTAATTTATTTATTACTAGATTATTTAGTAATATTAAAGTATTAAAAAAATACTTTAATAATATAATACTTTAGAACCTCTAAATTAAATTCCGCTATAAGTACTATAATAATATAAAATAATTTTACTATAAACGTAATAGTATATATTAAGTATATTAAATTAATCTTCTAAAAATAACCTTTTATAATAATATATGCTTTACATTTAATAAAATCTCTATTTTTATTAAATTTATAGATTTAGACCTATTTTAATAGTATAAGTTAACTATTTATATTTAATTTAGTAATTTCTTTTTAGATTGCTTTTTTTAAAAGCGTATTAATTTTAATATATAAAACTTACTTAAATCTATTACTAAAAGAATATAAAGTAAACTCCTTTTACGTTATAAGTTATAGAGGAAAATTATTTCTATATATATAATATAGATTATAGTAGATAAAATAATTAAAAAATAATATTTTAAATATTCTTTTAAGTATTATAGCTATTACTATAGCGTTAAAGGTAATATATATTTATAGTTTAGTTTATACCTCTATAGCGCTAGAAAAAAATATATATATAAAATTAATTTAAAAATTATTATTTTATAGATCTATAATTACTATATAAGTACTTATAAAGTTTATTCTACTCACTACCTAATTACCTAAATTATTATTTTTAAATCGCCTCTTATAAAGGGGTAAATTTATATATTTAATTTTAGATCTCTATTACTATAGATTTCTACTTAATTATGTTACGTAACCCTAATTATATTATTAATAATATTAAACTAGTAATATTTCTATTTTACTTATAATAGTAAAAGTATTATCTATAATTTAAAAAATAACTATAAAGTAATTATATTTTAAATTTTAAAAATTATTTTTAAAATTTAATAAACCAGTTTCTTTAGCTTTTTATATTTTTTAGTAGCTATTAGGTACCCCTTAATTTTTTATAAAATTATTTTAAATAATATCTAGCGCTAGCGTCGCTTCTAAAGATATAAATTCTTAAATAATTAGTAGCTAAGTAATTATTTTATATAATTATTAAATTCTTAATAGTACTAAAAGGAGTTTAGCCTATTACTTTTTTACGCTAACTATAATTAGTACTCCTAAGTTTATAATTAAGGTTTAAGTATTTATTATTCTTTATTTACTTCTTAGACTAGCTTAGTAAGTATATATTATTAAATACTACGCCTAAGTCTATGAATTCGTTTTTATAAAATATTTTAATAATTAAAACTACTTCTTTCTTATATATTCTATAATTAAATAGCCTCTTATAGAAAAACTCTTTATTAAAAATAACGTTTTAAGTTATAATTACCTAATTAAGTACTAAAATCTATATTTTATGAATATTAAAAGTATTATAACTTACTAAATACTTAATATAGCTTTATAGGTTTACCTTAAATCTACGCTTATTACAGCCTACTAAATATTTTTTTTTAAAAAGTAAGTATAATAGTTATATACGTAAATTTTACTCTAATTAAAGTATAAATCTATTATTATATTTTTTATAATTATAGATTTTATGTATCTAAAGTACTACTTAAACTAATTATTATATACTTTATTTAGTAATTTTATTTTATAAAATAATAATAGACTTAATTTATATAGTTATATTATAGTATTTATTATTATAGAGTAAAACTTAGTAGATAAATTAACGCTTAATTATTTTATAATTTACTCTTTTAGCACTACTATTTAGCTTATAAGTATATAGTAGAGTCGTAATAAGTTTAATTTTTTAATTAGTTATCTATTTTTTAAAGCGTAAACGACTATACTATAGTACTATAATAATATTATTATTTTAAATAAATATATATGTCCTAAAATTATATTATAGAAAAAGTAGTTTAGTAAAATTTTTTAAATGTTTATAATTAATTTTAAGCCCTTTAAGTAGAGGTTATACACTCCTAAGTTAGAGTATAAAAGACTTATTTATTCTTTTATATTTTATTTTTATTACGTTTTACCCCGCCTACTAATATTATAATCTAATACCGTTATTATAGACTTATTACGTAATTTAAAATAATATTTTTTTATTTAATTCTATATAAGTCTTTATATTATCTATTAAACTTTTTACTAAAATAATAATATTATAAAGGCCTGCTAAAATAAGTTACGTATATACCCGGCTTATTTAGTAACTTTATAAAATAAAATAAAAATATACTTATTATCGTTGACACCTACGCTATCTATAAGTAAAAAAAAAAAGAATACCTATTACCTAGTTAGTAATATTTACTAGTTAAAACTAAAAGTATACCTAGTATCGCCCGGCCTTATAGTAATATATTACTTAATTAAGGGCGTTTTAAATCCTAAGTACGTACTTTTAAATACGTGTTATTTTATTTATTTAATCTTAACGTTATTTAACACTTACTTTAAATTTTTTATATTATTTACTTTTTTCTATCTTTTATATATACTGTATAGTCTTTGCCTAAGTAAAGAAATTCTTTTTTATACTTTAATCCTTTTAGTAGTATACGCTAAGTATATAACTAAATTTATAAAAAATAATAGACCTTTACTCCTTAATTTAGCTAGCAGCTATTTTAGGTACTATTTTAATAAGTTACTTATAAAAGAATTTATTAATTACTAAAGTACTATAGACTACTTTTAGGGCTAAAATTATAATATTACTATATAATTTTTACGTAATTTTATTAATAAAAGGCGCGTCTATAATATAAATAGGTAATAGGTTTTTCTTAATAACTTAACGTATAACGGCAGTAATAGTAATAAAAATAACTTAAAAAAAACTAAATAAATATATAGTAGAACTTTAAGAAGTAGGAGATAATATAGTATAAAGTATAGGTAAATAGCTAAACTTACTAGCTTTAAAGGCTAAATATTCTATTATAGGTATTAAGTAACCGCCTAATAACTCTATTAGTTCTAAAATTTGCACGCCTAGTAATATTTAATTACTTTATATATAATTATAAGTAGTAATTACTAATAACCTCTAGAATAATTATAAGTAGTTGCTAATCTATAAATTTAAATTAGAGTATAAGTATTACTATATTTAGTAGGGTACTATAACCCTCGCTAAAAAAAAGGAGTATAATTTTTAAGGGTTTAAAATTTATACTACTTATATATAGTCTTATTAGTATTATATAAGCTGTTTAGTATTTATTATATTTTTATTATTACGTTGTGCCGCGGCTTTATAAAGTTCGTGAAGTACGTTAATTAAAATAAAGGTTATAATGATAAATCTTTTTACTAAAGTTATTATTTAGAATTATACTCTATTACTTATCTAATTTATTTATTATTATATTAAAAATGTCCTATAATACTTAAAAAAATAACTATAGTAATTATTCCCTTAGTCTTCTAAAAATTATTTATATTATATAAAAAGTAGAGTAATATACGTATTTTAAATAAGTTATACTATTTATTTTAATACTCTAAATATATTATACTAATACTTATAATACTACTTTTTTTTAAGTACCCTAATTACTAATATTATATTTACTTACTATTAATATAGGAATAATTAATCTATAAATTCTAAGTTTTATAAATATCTATTATTGTATTAATTATAGAGTAAGAGGTAATTAGTTTATATTTAATACAGATAAGGTTATACTTATATTATAATTTTATTAAAATAATATTTTACTTTAGCATACTTATACGTAAAATATAATTAAAACTTAAGTACTAAATACTAATCTTCCCTAAATAAGTTTTAAAAATAATATTAATATAAAAGCTTTTTACTAATATAATATCTTTAAGTATTAAACTTTTTATATAAAGACTATTTATACTATATAAAACTTACTTTAAAATTTAATTACCTATTTTAATAGTTACTAGTATCTATATTCTAATTTTAATACTCTTAATTCTAGTTATCTTTTTAAATATTTTAGAAATAAGTATTAAAGTATTATTAATAAAATATATAGTAACCTTACTATTTAAAGTAATACTCTCTAAAAAAAGATATATATTAAATATTATAGTACTATAAACTCCTATATTTTTTTTAGTAAATATAAATATTAAAAAATTTATAATAGCTACTATAATCTTTTTTAATTATATTATCTTAGTATTAGTATCTACCTTTTAATTTTTAAAGCCTTTCTTTTTAATTTTTATTTATAGATTAGTATATTTAGTTTATTATAAGTTATTAAAAATTGTCTTTCTATTAATACTAGAAAGTATATTTAGTAGTAATTCTTTTAAGCATTTTCTTATAACTATAGTCGTAAGCCTATAGTAATAAATTAACTCTTAATAGTAATAAACTAATTTTAAATATAAATAAATAAGCTTACGCTTAGTTTAACGATTATTTTAATTTTTATTAATACTTAAGTTAATATTAGAGTTATGTCTATTAAGTATTATAAATACTATTAATATCTTTTTATAATTAGTACGTAAAAACTACTACTAAAATATTAAAAAAAAATATTTCTAATTTTATCTAAAATTAAAAGCGCTTATTTAAGGATTAAATTACGCGTAATATTATACTCTATTAATTATAGTTAATTAAGAACAATGTTTTACTCTAGTCTAATTAAAACATTATATATAATTATTTTTTCTCTTACGTTAAATATTTTATATATACGTACCTTTTTATAAAAGAGTTGTTATTTATTATAGTATTACTTAGAATCCTATCTTCTATATTTAGCTTTTTTAAAATAAATATAAAACTATACTTATACTAGATTTTATATATTAGTATTAGTTAGCACTAGAGTAGCTTTTAGTATATATATTATCTCTTAAAGTGTTAACTTTTAAGAATTAAAAATTTTAATTATTATTAGCCCTAAAATATTAAAGTATACTATCTTATATACCTAGTCCCTAAGGTTCTTAAAATAATTATTATCTATAGACTAATTAGTAAAAAATATTTTATATTTTACTATTTATATAGAGTACTATTATAGTTATTTTTTATATTTCTTAAAATACTTCTCGTATTATTTTTTAATTATAGAATTATTAATCTCTATAAGAGCAAATTAAACAGAGAGTAAAGAGAACTATAGTAAATAATTTTTTATAAAAATAATATTTTCTTTATTAGAGTTAACTTCTTTCTAAATCCCTTTTTATATAGTAAAAAATTAGAATTATATATACTAATTAGACTAGTTTAATTAGCTTACCAGCTAATAGAGCCCTATTAGAATTATATTAGTTATTCTAATAGTTTACTTAATAGATAATTAAGAAATAGAGGCAGAGACTCGGTATAATAATTAAATATAGTAGTATAGTAATAAGAAATAATTAAAATATATAAAAATAAATCCTTACTACTATTAAATCGTGCAAAAAGAATTATTTTATAGTTTTAAAACGCTAGATTTATAATTATAGTAAACTAAATAATAGTTATTTTTAAAGTAAAAGATAAATTAATAGTATCTATAAAATAAAATAATTAAAATTAAATATATATATAATAGACGAGTAATTAGATAACTTAGTTATATAATTAATCCGTAATTAGATAAAGCATATAAGTCTTAATATTATAATATATACTATTATTCTATAACTAAAATACGCGCTCCTAGTATATTATAAAATAAAAATTTAATAGAATATATATACTAAACTTTCTTTAGCCTATACTATAAAATATTATATATACTTAAAGCTATTAAATTAAACTAAATAAATAACAAATATAAAGTAGTAAGTATATTTAATATAACCAATATTTTACTACCTATTTTTATTAATAATTTATAAAAGTTAATACTTATATAAAATAATATTATACTTATAGGTATAAATTTACTAAATATAGCTAATAAAAAGTAATTTAAGTAGGTAAAAAGTAAGCTAAAAATCTATTATATACGGGTACTACTAAGTAAAGAAAAAATAATAAAATTACTATAGTTATACTACAATATAAAATAGTTAATTAATAAAGGTAAGTTATAAAAAAAATTACTAGTAACTATAGAGCTAGTAATAATAATACTAATACTAGTAACTATAGGACGCTAAAGTAAGAAGATAGTATAGTTTTAAATAAATAATTAAATACGTTAAAGGTTTTAGACTATAGTATAGAGGGCGTATATAATCTTAATTAAAATAATATAAAATAAAAGTTCCTAGTATATAGCGAAGTATTATAGCTTAATACTGTAGAAAAATGTTTAATAATACAGAAGGGTAAAAGCGAAAAAGAGTAATTAAAAAAGATACCTTTTTTAAAATAAAATAAATTTATAATTAGTAAGTTAAAAATAAAAGAAAATTAATATATTAAAAAAAAAATTAGCAGATTAAATTTACACTAAATAGGGCTACCCACTAAAGGATTTAGGAGTAAAAAAAAATTAGTAAATATAGAGAATTTTTAGAACCCTACTTTAGGCTATTATAACTTTTTATTTAAGCTGTAAAATTAACCTATTTTTATATATATAATAATTAATCTGTATAATATATTATATATTTATATATTAATTAAATAAAAGAGTATGGCTACAGTAGCTATAGAGGCGACTATAAGTTACTATATTATATTAATATAAAATTTATTTATATATATTTATATATTAATTGTATAATTATTAATAAAAATTAAATTTTTAAAATATTAATAATAAACTAGTATATAATATAATACTAGTATTTAGTATAGTAATCCTAAGGTTTTATAAGTAATTTATAATAGTTAAAGAGTAATAAAATATAATTATTAATAACTTTTTATAGTTTTTTATTCTACTATTTATAAATAGCTCTATAATAGCTTCTATACTATTTAAACTTAATTCTATACCTAAATTAGCCTTTTTATTTTTATTTAGTCTAGATTTAATATAATTTTATATATTTTGTATATAGACTAAATCGGTATTATAAGCTATATAAAAAAAATTTATATATTTTAATTATTCTTAAACTAGTTTAAAACGTCCGTTATTATATAAATAAGTGTATTATCTTATTAAAATTATTAAAATAGCTTTACTCCTAAGTATAAGTATAAAAGGCTTATTTATTTTTTTATATTTTATTTTTATTATATTTTATCCCGTCTACTAATAGTTTATAAATTAATAATATTATTATAAACTTAGTACGTAATTTAGAGCAATACTTTTTTTATTTAATTTTATATTAGCCTCTATATTACTTGTTAAACTTCCTACTAACATAATAATATTATAAAGGCCTATTAAAATAAGTTACGTATATACCCGGCTTATCAAGTAGTCTTATAGAATAAAATAAACTATACCTACTATTATTAGTACCTACGTCACCTATAGTACTTATTACCTAATTAGTAATATTTACTAAATAAAAATAAAAGTATATACTTATCTAACTTATACACCCTAGTAGACTATTTTAAAGTTAATAATATTTAGGTCTTTTTTTTAAATCTTATAAGTGTACTAATAAATCTATTTTCTTTTATTAGCTTACTTTTTAGATTACTTTATTACCCCTAACTCCTTTAACTACGCTAAGTCTCCTAGTGTTTTTCTATTAACTACTTACTTCTATAAAGCTTTATTCTATTAGTCTAGAATCTATTTATATAAAATAGTAGTATATTAAGAAAGGCTTTAAAGTAGCTAAAGATAATATATTTAAAAAGGCTATTCTTTGCTAAAAGGTTACGTAAGCATAGGTTAATATAAAACTTATTAATAAGCTATACGTAGTTAAAAGAATTATGTTTTAGTTAATTTTAGATTCTATTTTTATTTAGAGTATTACTACTACTAAAAGTAGTTAGTATAATAGGCGGTATAATAGGCGGTAATCTAACTAAAATTAATATAATAATAAGATATTTTAAAGATAAAGAAAATCTATAAAGATATAATATAATAAAGTATTTTTATATAAAAGTTAATAATATAGTATAAAGTATAGAGTAAATGGCCGGACTTACTTAAAAACTAAATATTTAATTATATAGGCTTTAAGTAACAGCCTAATAACTCTTTTTTTAATTTTAAAATTTATATGCCTAATAATTCCCCGAGCTAACTTTATTATATATAATTATAAGTAGTTACTAATTTATAGATATATAATTAAAGTATAAGTAGAGTATTACTATATTTAGTAAAACACTTTATCCATACTAAAAGGAAGGAGTATAACTTTTAAGAATTTAAAATTTATACTACTAATAAATAGCTTTATTAGTATTATATAAGCTATTTAGTATTTATTAAATATTTATTATTATATTATACCGCGGCTTTATAAAGCTTACGAAGTACATTAATTAACTAAAATAGTTTAATATTTATATAAAGTTTATAATTATAATTATAATATATATATATATATATTATTATATTAAAAACAAGAACTAAAAAATCTATAAAGTTATTTACTCCTTTTTATTTTTAGTTTAACTTTAAATGTAAGAAGTTTTATTATATAGTCTCTACGAGAAAAATGTGTAAATATATTAGGTGTTTTAGTAAATACTAAATTACTATAATTAATATAATTAATATTAAAAAACTAAAAATATAATATGAAAATATATAGAAGTAATATATTAAAATATATTAAAATATTAAAAAAACTTAAGTTTTTATTAGCTAATAGCTAGTTCTTTTTTTAACTTTATTATTACTTCTTTATCTATATTACTCCTTTCTAAATTGTCCTATTTATAGTACCAACTTATTAAAAAATATTATTTCTTAAAAAACATATATTTTTAATATTTTCTTTATTATATTTTTATATTTTTTTACTATTTTCCTTATGTATTATATATATATTTTTATTTATATTAATATTAAAAGACTTCTCCGTTAAAATACTATTATAAATAATTTTTTAAAATATTTATACTATTTTCTAATCATATTCTTTAATTTTCTTTTTTAGGACTTTTAAATAAGCCTTTATTAATAATTCTCTTTATAATTTAAATTATTTTAAGAACTCTACTCCTTATAACTTTATTTATATTATTATTATTATTATTTTATTTTTAATATATTATATAGTATTATAAATACTATTAGGAGTTCTTTTAAAATAAAAATAATTATTAGAATAGAAGTATTTACTTTTAAAAGAAATTAATTTTAAATTTTAAATTTTTCGACCTAACCTTACCTGACTTTTTCAACACATTGAGTATAAAGGCATATATATACTCCTCCTTTTTTAAACCCCTTTTAGTCGCCCCGAGCCACTACAGCCACACGTTTTATTCGATTAATATATAAATATATTTAAATTTTAAATTTTTTAAATATCGTACTATATTATATAAAAAGGCAAAGTGTAACGTCGAGACACTAGTCTAATAAGGTATAGACTAAAAAAGTTATTTTTTTAAATATTATTAAAAAATAAGCGTATATAAAAATTATAAAAAATATTTTTATTTTAGGTTAGTAAAAGACTTAAATGTTAAGTTTTAGTATATAGCTTAGTATACTAAAGTTTAGTACACTAGTATAGGGCTACTATTACCTTTACTTTTTTTTTTTAGACTAGATTACTATAGTACTATAATACTATAATACGTTTACTCTACTATATTATTATTATTAAATAACGTACTTCGCGAGCTTTATAAAGCTGCGGTATAATATAATAATAAAAACTTAATAAATACTAAATAGCTTATATATAACGACGCTATATATAAATAGTATAAATTTTAAACTCTTAAAAGTTATACTCTTTCCTTTTAGTAAGGATACAGTACTTTACTAAATATAGTAATACTTTACTTATATTTTAATTATATATTTGTAAATTAGTAACTACTTATAATTATTCTTAAGATTATTAGTAATTACTATTTATAATTATATATAACGCGGTTGGTCTAGGGGATTACTAGGTATATAAATTTTAAGACTAAAAGAAGTTATTAGACTATTATCTAGAGGCTATATAACCAAATATCTAGTCTTTAAACTAGTAAATTTAACTATTTATTCTATACTCTATACTCTATACTATATTATTAACTTTTACTTAAAAGCACTTTACTATATTATATTTTTATAGGTCTTTTTTATTTTTAAAACGTTCTATTACTATACTAATTTTAGCTAGACGCCTATTATACTAACCACTTTTAGTAGTAGTAATACTTTAAACTAAAGTAAAGTCTAAGATTAATTAGAACGCAATCCTTCTATCTATATACGGCTTATTAATAAGTTTTATACTAATTTATATATACGCAAACTTTTGGCAGAAAATAGTCTTTTTAAATATATTATTTTTAATTACTTTAAAGCCCTTTTTAGTAGATTATCTTATATAAATAGATTTTAGGCTAATAAAATAAAGACTTTATAAAAGTAGGTAGTTAATAAAAAAGGGCTAAAAAACCTAATATTATTAATAGAGCTAATAGAGCTAGAGGTAATAAAATAATCTAAAAAGTAGACTAATAAAATAAAATAAATCTATTAGTACGCTTATAAAATTAAAAAAAAGGATTAAGTATTAACTTTAGAGCTTACTAGTATACGTAGAATTAGGTAAGTATATACTTTTATTTTTATTTAGTAGGTATTACTAATTATATAGTAGATATTATAGGCGGTATAAGTACTAATAATAATAAATATAGCTTTTCTTATTTTATAAGGCTACTAAATAAGCTAAGTATATACGTAACTTGCTTTAATAGACCTTTATAGTATTATTATTTTAGTAAAAAGTTTAATAAATACTATAAAAGCTTAGTATAAAATTAAATAAAAAATATTATTTTAAATTACGTAATAAGTCTATAAGAATATTATAAGTTTATAATATAAATATGCGGTGTAAAACGCGATAATAATAAAATATAAATAAATAAATAAGTCTTTTATACTTCTACTTAGGAGTGTGTCGCAATATTAAGGCTTATATATCCTCTCTAATTACGGGTTAATTACGTAACTAAATTACCTAATTACTTACCTATTATATATATATTTAATCTTAATCGTCTTATCTTAGAAATAGTATAAATTTACCTTTTACTCTAAAAATAAGTATTATTTAGTTTACTATAATTATAAACCCGGTATTTTAAAATTATAAAATAATTCTCACTATATAACTTAACGCTAGTAGATACTTATTTTTATATATTTTAATTATTTCTTGCCGTTGTATTAACGTATTTAATTATTAAACTAAGTCTATTCCTCTCCCTTCTTTAATTACCTATAGATTAGTCTATTATAATAACTAACTTAATTCTAATAAAACCCTATTAGCTAATAAGCTGTTTAAGCTAGCCTAATTAATATATATAATTCTAATTCCTTACTGTGCAGAAAGAGATCTAGAAAAAAGTTAACTCTAATAAAAAGAATATTACTTCTATAAAAAATTATTAATTATAGTACTCTTTACTTTCTATTTAACTAGCCCTTTTAGATACTAATAATCCTATAATTAAAAAATAATATAAAAAGAATTTTAAAAAATATAAAAATTAAGTAGAGTAGTACTCTATATAGATAGTAAAATATAGAGTACTATTTACTAATTAGTCTATAAATAATAATTACTTTAAAAATCTTAGGGACTAGGTAAATAAGATTATATATCCTAATATTTTAGGGCCGATAATAATTAAAATTCTTAATTATTAAAAGCTAATACTTTAAGAAATAATACGTATACTTAGAGCTAATTTTATACTAATTAATACTAATATATAAAACCTAGTATAAGTATAGTACTATATTTATCTAAAAAAGACAAAGTATAGAAGGCAAAATCCTAAGTAATAGTATAATAAATAGAAACTCCTTTATAGAAAGGCGCGTATATATAAAATACTTAATATAAAAAAAGAAATAGCTATTTATAATTTTTTAATTATACTAGAGTAAAAAATTACTTCTAACTAGGTATAATTAATAAAGCGTAATATTACGCGTAATTTAATACTTAAATAACCTCTTTTAACTCTAGATAAGATTAGAAATATCTTTTTTATAATACTTTAGTAGCAGTCTCTACGTACTAATTATAAAAAAAAATTAGTAGTATTTATAATATTTAGTAGATGCAGATCTAATACTAACTTAAATATTAATAAAAATTAAAATAAGTATTAAACTAAGCGTAAGCCTACTTATTTATACTTAAAATCTATTTATTATTACTAAAAGCTAATTTATTACCGTAGGCTTAAGACTACAGTTATAAAAAAATACTTAAAAAAATTATTACTAATTATACTTTTTAGCGCTAACAGAAAAAAAATTCTTAATTATTTATAATAAACTAAATATACTAATCTATAAATAAAAATAGAAAAGGAGGACTTTAAAAATTAAAAGGCGAATACTAATACTACAATAGTATATTTAAAAAAAATTATAGCTATTATTATAGATCTTTTAATACTTATATTAAATAAAAAGAGTATAGGAGTTTATAGTACTATAATATTTAGTATATACTTTTTTTTAAAGAGTACTATTTTAAATAGTAGTACTACTATATATTTTATTAATAATACCTTAATACTTATTCCTAGAACGTTTAAGAAAGTAACTAAAATTAAAAATATTAAAGCTAGAATATAGGTATTAGCAATTATTAAAATAAATAACTAAATTCTAAAGTAAGTCTTATATAGTATAAATAGCCTTTATATAAAAAATTTAATACTTAAAAATATTATAATAGTAAAAAACTTTTATATTAATATTATCTCCGAAACTTGTTTAGGGAAGATTAGTATTTAGTACTTAAGTTTTAATTATATTTTACGTATAGGTACGCTAAAATAAAATATTATTTTAATAGAGCTGCGATATAAATATAATTTTATCTTTATTAAATATAAACTAATTACTTTTTACTCTTTAATTAATACTGTAATAGACAATCGTAAAACTTAAAAATTATAGATTAATTATTTTTAAATTAATAGTAAGCAGATATAGTATTACTAATTAGGTTACTTAAAAAAAGCAGTATTATAAGTATTAATATAATATATTTAGAATATTAAAATTAATAATATAGTTTACTTAAAGTATATATACTATTCTACGCCCCGAGCCACTACAGCCACACTATTTGTTCGATTAGTATACAAATATATACTATTCTACTATTTATATAGTACAGGTAATCTTAAAAAAACTAAAAAAATAATTACTATAACCCTTCTTTTAAGTATTATAGAACCTCTTTAATATACTAATAAATAAATTAGGCAAGTAATAGAGTATAATCCTAAAAGATAACTTTAGTAGAAAGATCTATAATTATAACCTTTACTTAAAAGGCTTAAAATTAATTATAAAAGTCTTTAAAAATTTTACTAAGCTACTTTTTATATAATATAATCTTAAGATCTATATACTTATTTAAGATAATAATACTACTATAGTACTATAGCATAGTTATTTATACTTTAGAAAATAGGTAGATAATTAAAAAATTAAACTTATTACGACCCTACTATATACTTATAAGCTAAATAGTAGTGCCGAGAGGATAGGCTAAAAAATAATTTTAAAAGTAATTAAAATATAATTAAGTACTAATCTACTTACTAAACTTTAGTCTAAAATAATAGATACTATAATATAGCTATATAGAATAAGTCTATTATTATTTTATAAAATACGATTACTAAATAAAGTATTTAATAGCTAGTTTAAGTAGTACTTTAGATAGTAAAAGCCTATAATTATAAAGAATATAATAGCGGACTTACGCCCTAATTAAAATAAAATTTACGTATATAGCTGCTATACTTACCCTTTAAATAAAGAGTACTTAGTAGGCCGTAATAAGTATAGATTTAAAGTAAACCTATAAAGCTATATTAGATACTTAGTAAGCTATTATACTTTTAATATTTATAAAATATAGGTCCTAATACTTAATTAGGTAATTATAACTTAAAATATTATTTTTAATAAAGAGCTTTTTTATAAGGGGCTATCTAATTATTAAATACCTAAAAAAGAAATAGTTTTAGTTATTAAAGTACTCTATAAAAATAAGTTTATAGACTTAGGCGTAGTATTTAATAATATACGCTTACTAAGCTAGTTAAATAAGTAAATAAAGAATAATAAGTATTTAAATCCTAATTATAAACTTAGAAGTGCCGATTATAGTTAGTATAAAAAAGTAATAGGCTAGACCTCTTTTAGTACTACTAAAAATTTAGTAGCTATATAAAATAATTATTTAATTAATAATTATCTAAGAATCTGTGCAATATTAGATAAATAATTAAAACTTATAACTTTAAAAGCGACGCTAGCGCTAGACGCCGCTTAAAATAATTTTATAAAAAATTAAAAAGTACCTAATAGCTACTAGAAAATATATAAAGCTAAAAAAACTAGTCTATTAAATCCTAAAAATAATTTTTAAAATTTAAAATATAATTGCTTTATAGCTATCTTTTAAATTATAAATAATATTTTTACTACTATAAGTAAAATAGAAATACTACTAGTTTAATACTACTAAAGGCGTAATTAAAATTAAATAATATAATTAAGTAGGAGGCTGTAGTAGTAAAAACCTAAAATTAAATATATAAATTTATCCCTCCGTAGGAGGTAACCTAAGAATAATAATTTAGGTAATTAGCTAGAGGGTAGAATAAATTTTATAAGTACTTATATAGTAATTATAGATTTATAAAATAATAATTTTTAAATTAATTTTATATATATATTCTTTTTTAGTACTATAAAAGTATACGCTAAACTGTAAATATACGTTACTTTTAATACTATAGTAATAGTTATAATACTTAAAAAAATATTTAAAATATTATTTTTTAATTACTTTACCCACTGTAATCTGTATTATATATATAAAAATAATCTTTCTTTACTACTTATAATATAGAAGTAGTTCGCTTTATATTCTCTTAGTAATAGATTTAAATAAGTTTTATATATTAAAATTAATACGCTTCTAAAGAAAGGAATTTAAAAAAAGATTATAAAAATAAAAATAAATAGCTAACTTTTACTATTAAAATAGGTCTAGACTTATAAATTTAATTAAAATAGATACCTTATTAAGTATAAAACTTATATTATTATAAGAGGCAATCTCTAAAAAATTAATTTTATATAATTAATATATACTGCTATACTTACAGTAAGATTATTCTAAGTTATAATAATATTTATAATAGAATTTGACCTAGAGATTCTATAGTATAATATTATTAAAGTATTCTTTAATACTTTAATATTAACAAAAAAATCTAGTAATATATAAATTACCTAATAGATTTAAAAAGTAAGATATATATATTAGGCTTAACTAAGTATTATATAGTCTACGTGACTCGCTTTACCTCTAGTATAAAAAATTTTTAAGTTTACTATATATTATTAGGCTTATAGTATTAAAGGAAGAGTCTTATTTTTTTTTTAATTATAAGAAGACGGTTTTTATTCTATTTTATATAAATAATATCCTACTACTATATTATAAAAATTATAAAGTAATAGTAAAATAGCTTTAAAGCTAAATTACTTTAAAATATAAAATTAAAGTAAAGGGGCCTATTTAATAGTTTTTTAGAGTTAAGGTAATCTATAATTATAAAAATAGGATAATTATACTTATTTATAATATATATATTAATAAGATTATAAAGAAATTTAGCTTTAACGATAGTAGTAGCTTTCTTAATACGCCTCTCCTCTTAAAAGAGCTTATTAAGTTTACTAAAAAAAACTTCTAAGTAGGATATTAAGTAATATTAGAAATATATAAAATTAATTTTATATATAGTAATTATATTTTAACTAAATATTATATTTATAATTTTAAAGCTATTATAGTTCCTAATAAATCTAAATCTATGATACTTTATTACTATTAATAAGGTAATTATTTACCTATATTATACCTACTAGCAGGCGATTTAATATAAATAATATAATAAATCTAATTTTATAGTCTGTAAAGACGTATTATTTACTAATAACATTAAAATAAAAAGATTATTCTATAGCTATATTATAATAATATTTAAAAGTACGATATTTTAAAAAATAGTTAAATAGACTACTATTACTACTTTAATAATAGAAACTAAGCTAATTACTTTAAAATATATAAGTAAAAAAGTAATAGATTTAAAGCGCTTCTTCCGGAAAATTATACTTAATTTAGAATTTATTTTAAGAATTTACTATAATAATTAATAGATAATTAAGCTTATAGTTAGAGCTACTAAAAGAATTATAACTTAATTATACTATATTAATATTTAGAATATATAGCTGCGTTAAAAATATATAAAAACATTATTTAAGATAATCTATCTATAAACTAGAAATATATTTATTAATAAATTAATAAAGGCGCTTACGTAATAATAGTTTAAACGCTTTAAAAAACTACTTAATCTATAAAATATACAGTTACTAATTATTAAGTAAGTAAAAAGTAAAAAGAAAAGAGTTTATTAGATTTTATTTATCCTAAATAAAAAAAATCTAAATAAAAAAAATTTAAAATAAAGGAAATTAATTATAAGAAAAGTAGATAATTACGACTATAGTATAGCTAAAGTTTTATTAAATAACTTATATAGCTGCTTATACTTATATATTTTAACTTTACTAAGCCTACTTAGAGTTTAAGTAGAGTAAAAGTAATTTAAAGTTTATAATAGATAAAAGTAATTAAAAATTTAAAGAGGAGAACTCCGACTATAAAAGTATAACTTACTTTTTATCTCCTAATACTTTAGTAAAGTAAAATAATTATAATTATAATATTATTATTTTAATTTTATATACGTATTGTAGTCCCTTAAAAATAAATTAAACTACTTTTAATTTAGATTTAAAATAAATTTATTTAAGTAGCTAGTAAGATCCTCCTCTAGATTAATATCTTAGCCTATTACTTAAGTAGCGTTATTAGCTATCTATTACTTAAATAAATAATAGCGGGGTACTAGATAAAAATTAGTAATAGCTAAAATATACCTAAAAGAATACTTATAAGCCGGATTATTATAGCCCTAGCTACTAAAAATAGGACCTAAATATTAGTTTTAATTAAAAAAGCCTAATAGACTTTAATTACCTAGTAATACTATATTAGTATTTAATACTAGAGAAGTCTAGTACTACTTAAAAATTTTATAGATAACCTTAAAAGCAAATATAATTTTATTATTAAGTTATAAAATATTAGTATAATCTATAAACTAAAATTTAAAAAATAATTACTTATTTTAGGGTTTGTAGTATTATGCTTAATTATAAGCTTAATAAAGGTTATATAGATAGTATAGATACTAATAAAACTATAATAATTAATAATATATAATAAATATATAATTAATAGAATATATAGTAGATTATATATATAGGTTATATAATAATAGTAGCGCGTATTTATAAAATTAAGATTTTTAAAATAGACTTTTATTAAATTACTAAATAGAGCGCTGCGTATATAGATTTTATAGTTTAAAATAAGCTACTTACTAAGTTTAGAAGATAGCTTTTTTTTACTTTTACTAATTATTTAATTACTACTACCCTACTCTTTTTTATTGTAGTCTAAAGCTAGAAGATTATTATTATTATTATTATCTAATTTACAAAAATTAGGAAAGAGAGTAGTTTTTATAGATTAATTATTATAATTATTATAATTACTATAACTACTATAACTGCAGCCGCTATATTACTACTTATTATAAATAAAAAAGTAAGTACTAGAACGTTTAAAAGTACTCTATAATTAGTTAGTAATACTTAGATAGGTAGAATAAAATAATAATAGTAGTGTTACCTACTATAATAACAATTATTATAAACTAAAGAAAAGAAGAAAAGGATAATTTAAGTAGCTATTATACCTAACTAGTATAGATAAGCTACTTTTACTTATATAACCTGCTGCCTATTTACTATACCTATAACTTTACCTACTTACAGAATACGAAAGGTATAATTAGTTAAAATAAAAAATAATAACTAATTATAGAATAATATAGAAAATAAGTCTTACTTAAAGTAAACTAATAAAATAAGCTACTATAGATAATTAGTTAAGTAGATTATTTAGTGCTGTAGGCTTACTATAAAAATAAATAATATCTAAATCTATAAAAAGAAAATTTAATAAAAAGGGTTAAACACGCCGTAAGCTTTATAGTAGAATATTATAAAAATAGAATTTACTTTAATTTACTTTAGGCAATTTCTAAATAGGCTTACTACTTAAACGTAGCTTACCTAGAGGGTATATTATAATATTAAGGCTTATATATTTTTTTTAATTACGGGTTAATTAGGTAACTAGATTACCTAATTACTCGCCTATTATATATATATTTAATCTTAATTATCTTATCTTAAAAATAGTATAAATTTATCTTTTACTATAAAAATAAGTATTGTCTAATTCACTATAGAGTAACTATATTATTATTATTAAAATTATACTTATTATTAAAGTTATACTTATTATTAAAGTTATACTTATTATAATAGTTATATAATAAAATTTTATATATTAATATAGATACTAGCGTAGCGTTTATTTTTAGTAGTTTATAAAGTATAGTTAAATAATATATATTATTAGTATACTAATAGTAACTTTACGTATTATAATTATTTTTAAAAATAAAACTATAATAACTAAGTTTTATATATCTATATATAAAAGTATATATAATAATAACCTTTACGTATAAGTAATAGAGGTAGTTATAAAATACCTATTAAATATACTAGTATACGTAAAAAACTTTAATATACTAAAAAAAATACTATAATACTATCTACTACCTACTCACTAAAGCTACAGGAGATAAGTATAAAATAGTAATAATAGTAAAGAAAATTATTAAACTATACCTACTAGTATTATATAAAGAGAGGTAAAGTATAGCGTTAAGACACTAGTCTAAAAAAGGTATAGACTAAAAAAAGTTATTCTTTTAGATATAGTTAAAAAATAAGCGTATATAAAAATTATAAAAAAAGTTTTTATTTTAGTTAGTATAGGATTTAAACTTACAGCTATAATATATAGCTTAATATATAACTTAGTAAATAGCTTAGCGTAGTACAGTTTAGTACACTAGTAGTATTAGGCTACTATTACTTTTACTCCTTTTTTTTCTTTAGGCTAGGCTACTATAGTATTATTATATTATAATATATCTACTCTACTGTATTATTATTAAAATTATTATTAAAGTTATATAATAGGATCTAGTATATTAACGCAGCGTTAATTCTTAGTAGTATAGCTTATAGGGTATAGTTAGCTAATATTTATAAGTATACTAATAGTAATTTTATACATTATAATTACTTTTAATAAGACTATAATAATTAAGTCTTATATATCTATTTATAATAGTATACCCGATAATAACCTATACGTATAAATAATAAAAAAAGCTATAAAATACCTACTATTAAGTATACTAATATATATTAATAAAGTAATTAATACTGTAAAAGCTCTTAATATACTAAAAAAGAAATACTATAATACTATCTACTGTCTACTCGCTAGAGATAAGTATAAAGTAGTATTAATAGTAGAGGAAAGTATTAAGCTATACCTACTAATATAATACGTCTAGATAAGTATTATAAATAAATTTACTAGTCTAGCTATACTATCATGTAAAGAGAGGTAAGGTATAGCGTCGAGACACTAGTCCAAAAAAGGTATAGGCTAAAAAAAGTTATTCCCCCAGATACAGTTAAAAAATAAGCGTATATAAAAATTTTGCTAAAAATATTATTTATTATAGTTAGATTCGAACTTACAGCCACGGCGTGTGGCTTAGTATATGGCTTGGCGTGCTCTCAAGTTCGGTACACTAGGAGCTATACTATAAAGTATTAAACTACGACAGCTTATACTAAAGTTAAATAAAAAAAAAGTAATAAAAGGAAAAAAATAAAAGATAGACTTTATACTTAAAATAATAGACAGTATATAGTTATAGGAGGTACTTAATATAGTAGTAGCTACTAAATTATACTAAATAACTTACTACTAATAGTAGCAGGTAAAATATAAAATAGGTATAGCGGCTACTACGCGTTAAAAAAAAGAGATAAGTAGATACAGGTTTAGATTATATATACGCCTAAGTATTAGTAGGTATTTATATATTAATAAAAATAAAGGATTTGGAGGACTATACTACGTATAGATAAATAGTAGCTCTTTAATACTATCTATATTATTTAGAAAAGATTAACTTAACAGTTAAATATAAGGTAATAACTATTATTTATAATAGGTAAAGCCGTAAAAACGCTAATACCTACTAGTATAGTACGTTTAAATATAGTATATTAAAAATACTAGTTTAGTTATACTATAAAATAATAAGCTATAATAGCTTATAGTAAAATTATATAGGAGAGAAATAGTAGAAAAATAAAAGATAAATTTTATATTTAAAATAATAGACGGCGGATACGTATAGAAAGTATTTAATATAATAGTAACTACTAAATTACATTAAGTAAAACGTAAAGTAGGTATTACAGCTACTATATATTAATAGAAAAAAGAGATAAGTAAATACAGGTTTAGATTATATATATATATATATATACTTAAGTATTAGTAGGCATTTATATATTAATAAGATAGATAGGCGGAGGATTTAGACAACTATTTATAGTTAAATAGATAGTAGCTCTTTAATACTATCTATATTTAGTAAAAGATTAACTTAATAGTTAGATATAAGGTAATAACTATTATTTATAAAGATGTAAAAACGCCACCTTATACTATATTAAAGGAATAAAAGTCTAGATTTATAAAATTAAAAAGCTATTATTATATACTATAATATTAGTAATATATTACGTAAGTAGTAATTATATAAGTATAAACTATCTTTTTCTTATTAGTATAATTTTATTATTAGATTACTAATATACTTTAAAGGAACTAGTTACGTAACCTATACTAGGTCTAGAATAGTATAATTAAAATTTTAGTTAAATATATTTACTAACTAATAAGTTATAGGAACCTAAAAAAAAGATTTAAAAAATTACTATATTTAGGTAATTTTAATTTATTATACGTATATACTAAGCAGTAAGTAAAATACTTATAAAATATTTTATAGTTTTTTTTTTACAATATTAATATTTACGTCTTTTTAGGCTTATTAATTAATCCTATATAAATTTTTAAAAATAATATTATTTTTAATTACTCTTTTTCGCTTTTATCCCTCTATAAATAAACAGTAGTTTCTAAAGGGAGGATAATAATAACTAGTATATATAATTATATATAAATAGCTAAATATATAATTAAATAAAATAAAATATTTTATATTAATTTTTTTATTATAATTATAAAACTTCGAAGTGTTTATTAAGACTAGGACGATTTAATATTAAATACAAAAACTTAGAAATTATTTTCCGAATTCTTATATTAAATTTATAGAACTTTAAACTAATTTTAAAAATCTTTATATTAATTTTATAGACCTTTAAAAAGGTGTTAAAAATATTTAAAATAAATAAATATTAGTATATATAGGAATTTATTAAACATGGCTAATATATACTTATAAATTAAAAAAAGAAATTATAAAATAATACTAGGTTAGTACTAGTTAATCTTATATTTCTAATAGTAGAGTAGATTTTATTTAGAAATTAATACTTCTATTAAAAAGTTAAAGATATAAATAGTAGAATGTAAGTAAGTTATAAATAAAATAAAAGAAAAGTTAAAAAAATAGTACTAAATTAATATTTTATTTAATATATTAGAGCCGACAACTGCTGTTATAACCCATTAGTTACTTTTTTAACTTTATTTTTACAAAATAAAATAGAAGTTATATTTATTTTTATTACTTTTTACTCCGCCTATACATACATAGGTAGTGTAGTATTTAATAATAATTAATATTTATTTATAATTATATCTCCTTTCTTACTTACAATAATATAACGTAATACTAAGTATATTTATTTATTTATCTAGTCTATACACCGTACTAAAGAAAATACCTATTATTTATACTTATAGACCCCCCTAGAACTTTTAAATATTAATTAGTATTTTTTAGAACGTTTTTACTTTTACCGCTAGTATATCTAGTAGTATCTTATATAGCTACGCTATAAACCCTAGACTACGTATTTTTATTATAAACTTAATATTAACGCGCCGACCTTTTATTTTTTATAACTAGTATAATATTACTATATTTACTTTTATTATTATTACCTTTATATAGGCTACCGTAACTAATTTTAAATTTTTAAATTTTATCGCCTTTACTATTATTAGTATTATAATTTTATTTATTTTACTATTTACCTTACCGTCTATCTTATTATTATATATTTTATTATTTAGAATTTTCTAGTATCGATAAATACTAATTTTATAAAACTAGTAGGTAATTACGTCGTGTACAGTAGTATACTAGATAGTATTAAAAAGAATTTCTTATTATATATTACTAGATAGGCAGAATACTGCGGGGATAGCTTATATATTTAGTATATTAAAATTAATTTTAATAAATATAGTATCCGCTAAAAAGAGAGTTAAAGGAGTAGGAGGAGTTTTAAAGAATATTTAGTAAGTATTTTTTTTTTAAACGTTTAGCTGTATTAACTATAAAAGAAGATAGAGGAGAGATATATAAGTAATACTCTATATATTTTTTTTTAAAAAATATAGTTTCTATACTAGAGTTTTCGTACTAGAGTTTTTATACTAGAGTTTTATAACTTAACGTTTTTTTAAAGGGATATATTAAGTACGCTAGTAGTTAGCGCAGCACTATATTTTTTTTAATTTAGCTTTATTTAAATTTTTTAATATATTAAGTATAAAGATATATATATACTTCTTCTTTTTTAAAACCCCTTTTAGTTACCCTAAGCTACTACAGCCACACTATTTGTTTAATTAATATATAAATATATTAATATATTAGAAATTCTATTATATGTATATATATATATATATATATATATATATATTAATTAAATAAATAGTGTAGCTGTAGTGGCTCGGGGCAACTAAAAGGGGTTTTAAAAAAGGAGGAGTATGTGTATACCTTTATACTTAATATATTAAAAAATATATAAATATATAAGCGGTATTTTTATTTTAGGTAATTATAATATATAATATATATTAGGTTTTATTATAATTTTTATTAGTTATATACTATAATTAGATTTAAATATTTATAATAGCTTTTATTTGTAAATTATATTTATATTATTATTTTTACTTATAAGTATAAGTATAAAAGACTTATTTATTTTTTTATATTTTACTTTTATCCCGTTTTATCCCGTCTACTAATATTATAAACTAATAATATTATTATAGACTTATTACGTAATTTAAAATAATATTTTTTTACTTAATTTTACGTAAGCCTTTATACTATTTATGAAAATTTTTATTAAAATAATAATACTTAAGATTCGCTAAAGTAAGTTATATATATACCTAGCTTATCTAGTAGTATTATAAAATAAAAGAAACTATACCTACTATTATTAGTACCTACGCCGCTTATAATACCTACTCCCTAGTTAGTAATACTTACTAGATAAAAATAAAAGCGTATACTTATATAATTTTACGCGTACCAGTAAGCCCTAGAGTTTATATTTAGTTTTATTTTATTTTAAATTTTTCTAAGTATACTAATAAATTTACTTTATTCTATTAGCTTAAGTCTAGAATTATAATTAGTTTAAATTTATTTTTAAATCCTTTTATAATACTAGATTTTTTAGTTTTTTATCTTAACTACTTATTTTTATAATATTCTTATTTTATTAGTACAGGGTTTTTACGTACTAAAAAGGACTTTAAAGTAACTAAAAATTATATACTTAAAAAGGCTATTCTTTACTAAAAGGTTACATATACGTAGATTAGTATAAGACTTATTAATAAACTATACGTAGGTAAAAGAATTATATTTTAGTTAATTTTAAATTTTATACTAACTTAGAGTGGCACTGCTATTAGAAGTAGTTAGTATAATAGGTAGTAAGTTAATAACCTATTTAAAATTAGTACGGTAATAGGATATTTTAAAAAAAAATCTATAAAGATATAATAGAATAGAATACTTTTAAGTAAGAGTTAATAATATAGTATAGAGTATAAGATAGATAGTTAGACTTACTAGGTTAAAGACTAGATATTTAGTTATATAGACTCTAGATAATAGTTTAATAACTCTCTTTAGTTTTAAGTTTATATATTTAATAATCCCTTAAACTAACTACGTTATATATAATTATAAGTAGTATAACCTTAAGAATAATTACGAGTAGTTACTAATTTATAAATATATAGTTAAAATATAAGCGGAGTATTACTATATTTAGTAAAATATTTTACTCTTACTAAAAGAAAGAAGTATACCTTTTAAGAATTTAAAATTTATATTATTTATATATAGCCTTAATAGTATTATATAAACTATTTAGTATTTATTAACTTTTAATTATTATATTATACGGTAGCTTTATAATACTTATAAAGTATATTAAATAATATTATTATTTTTATACTTTATTTATAGAAAGTATATTTTTATAATATAATAAACTTTTTTTTATAGTACTATTATTAAGCCTTTATTACTTTAAATACTTATAAAATAGTGTTATTTAAGTCTTAGAATCTCACTTTAATACTTAAAAAATAATTAATTAGTTTTATAGATAGCATAGCACGTAATTTTATATAAAGTTATTATACTAATTAATACTTTTAGTAAAAGCAATTACTAAATTTACTTAATATAAAATAGTTTTACATATCGCACCTAATTATTTCTATATAATATATTATAATAACTGAGAGTTGTAGCTGTGCGGAGTCTATGCTAAGCGCTCCAGGATATTATAAAATCTAACTCTAGATTGGGAGCAGGACTGAAGGTTACAAAGACCCTAGCGCTTGCTTAGTTAACTAACGCGTCCAGCATTGAAACTGTAATCAGCTTTCGACACAGCCATCGTACAACTTCGAGATGCAATCCAGTGCACGAATATGTCTCCTTCAAAAGCTTCCGTGGCATGGAGATGAACCATCACGTAGTAGTTGCCAAGGCTGTTGCCTAGCTTTTGACAGCCTAAGCTAACGTAACGTCCCCACCTGGGTGGCGGAAAGCCCCCTGTGCCGGAATGAATCGATTGTTTAGGCATCTCAACTACCCCCCCCTTCCCCACCCCCCGATTCTATCAAGGTATTATGAATAATGTCCTTCTGCACGACCCTACTTATCCATCCCCACTTCCCACAATTCGGCTTCTTCAACAGTTACGTCGCTTAGCAATTCCGACCCTATCCTCTGCAGCAACCATGTTAGCCAGCACCTTATTGCCTACAAAATCTCTCTCTCGTGCCTCATTCGTCGTCCAAGTTAACTACCCCGCAATTCCAGCGCCACATGACGTAAGGCCCCGTCCTGCGCCTTGTAATTGGTCCCTTCTTTGAACGCAGCTCGTGCATTAGGCAGCAAGAACAAGTGTTCTTGAGTGCGAACTTAAGCCAGTTGCAAAACCTAGCAACTTATCCCGCTCTTGTTTCATCTTTCCAACAGTTTAGCAACTTCGAGATAACGCGCGGTTAGCATCACCATCACCACCATTAGATATCTTTTTCCACTTTTGTCTCAGGATGCGTCTTCTTAACTGCCACCGGAGGACCCTCGAGGAATTTATCAAAGTCATTCCTCCGTATGCTATCTTATCCCACACGTGGGAGGCCGAAGAAGTCCTTTTCAATCACATTGACAGCGGAAATGTTGACTACACAAATATGCGAGGCTGGTTCAAGATCTGGAAGTCCTGCGAGCAGGCGCTTCAGGACGGGCTTGACTACGTCTGGGTCGACACCATCTGCATCGACAAGTCGTCGTCGGCAGAGCTCTCCGAGGCCATCAACTCCATGTTTAAGTGGTACCGCGACTCGAAGATTTGCTACGCCTTCCTCTGCGATCTACCTGCCGTTCCCTTCGAGAATAGTAAATGGTTCACGCGCGGTTGGACCCTGCAGGAGATGATCGCGCCAGCAGACCTCAGGGTCTACGATAAAGACTGGGAATTCAGGGGTTCGAAGTCCGACCTGCTTAACCAGTTTCACAAGATTACTGGCGTTGACACCTTTATCCTCCGTGGCGGAGATCTGAGAAACGTCAGCGTAGCGCGCAAGATGTCATGGGCATCGAGACGGCAGACGACGAGGGTGGAGGACATGGCGTATTGCCTTCTTGGGCTCTTCGAGATCGCCATGCCTATGCTCTACGGGGAAGGGGCGAGGGCTTTCATCCGCCTCCAGGAGGAGATCATCAAGGAGTACGACGACCACTCGATCCTTGCCTGGAAATCGAGCATGTGCGAAGGAGGGTGTAATTCTAGCGGCTTTCTTGCTTCATCGCCCGCTGATTTTACCGAGTCCGATAAGGTTTGCTCCTTTCCCACAGATGCCGCTCCTCTCGAGGTCACGAGTCGCGGTCTCAAAATCCAAGCCTGCCTTATCCAGAAGAGTGAGTGGATACTCGTACTAGAGTGCGTCACAGTGAACTCCCCCGCGCCCATGGGCAGGTTTGCAATACCAGTCTTTCCACAGAGTGTTGGCCGACGCATCGTCTATAGGCGACTCCGGCCATGCACGCAATACTCGGTAGAGATCTCGCCAGAGGAATACTCACGGAAGAAGACTATCTTTATCTTAAAGGAGATCCATTCCATTTACCCTGAGGATTCTCTAGTCATCTTTATCCGAACCATGCCCCGCTGGCCAAAAGCCCACCAGTACCGTCTGGAGTCTTGCCATCCTTCGGAATTCTGGGATGAGAGGAACAATTCATTTACGCAACCCAGAGAATCCGACAACAAGAGACCGTTCGTTCTTGTCTTTTGTAGAGAGTCTGCTGGGGAGTCCGTCCAAAGCGCTTTCCTTGTGTTTGTGGGCACCGAAAGATCGCTTTCCAGCGATGGGAGCCTAATTTACGAAGTATGTTGTTCGATGAGGTACTGCAATACCTGGCAAGCAAATGATCTACACAGATATAGAAGTATGGACTGGAGCATTCGAGGGTCCGGCTCTACTGATGTTGAAGGAGGGGGGGTTAAGCTAAAAGTCATAAGCGGGATAACAGTGACTGATCGATGTTTACCCTACCTCGATTTTAATGTAGATTACTCTGGGAATTACTAAATCCGGTTTTTCACCTTCGTTCCGAAAGATCTTGTGCCGCCGCCGCTTAAACCCTCCAAAATCACGTGATTTATAAGTCACATCTGCTTATAGTCATTTATGTATTGGTGAAACTATCCAATGCAGTGCAAACCACACTAAAATTAACCAGAAGGCACGTTCAGAGGCTGAATTGGCCCAATTGTCCTTAGGGTTCACCCTGTATGCCACCCGACCCCTGTACAGCCCAACACGCCAGAAGAGAAGACAAAGGCTCTACAAAATGCCACAATGATCCGATGGTGGGCCATTTCGGCGCATAGATGACGTTTGAGAAAGGTATCTGAGTCCTGACGTTGTGAGTCTAGGCATTGTATTGACGCCGCGCATCCAGAGTTCGTCACGATCCAGCATGTATATTCAGGAGAAACTTACATCCACCATCGATATCCCACTCCACCATCCGTCATATTGTACCTGTGCGTTGGATCGCATCTCGAAGTGGTACAACAGCCGTGTGAAAAGCGGATCGTGCTTCAATACTAAAAACGCGTTAGCTGACTAAATAAGCGCCGGGGCCGTCCGAGCCTCAGCCCTGCTCCTAATCTAGAGTTTAGATTTAATAATATTCTAGAGCGCTTAGTATAGACTTCGTATAACTATAGCTCTAATAGATATTATAATATATTATATAAAAATAATTAAGTGCAATATATAGGAATATTTTATATTAATTAAAATTACTAATTACTATTACTAGAGATACTAATTAGTATAGTAATACTATATAAATTTATATAGTATAGTAGATATAGAACTAGTAATACCTTTTTAATAAAATAGTATAGTAGATAAGTATTTAGAAATACTTTAGATTTATAAAATTTTTTAAATTTTTATTATTATTCCTTATATAAGGGGTTTAATTTCTCTCTTTATTATAGTATTTTTTATATAAGCCTATTTTACTAGTAAAAAATATAATTTTTAGAAGTATAAAATACTATTAAAAAATTAATATAAAGTTATAGAGAAGCCGAAATTTTTATATAAAATATATTATATTTATAAGTATATTTTACTATCTAAAGTTAGATAAGATAAAAATATTTTTTTAAATAGGCCTAGCGTAGCGAACTAAGCCTAATTAGGTAATAGACTAGTAATTTAATATAACTTTATTTAGTAATATATTAATTTAAATTTTTTTTTTTTAAAAAATAAACCTTATATTTAATGCTATCTAATTATTAAGGAAAGTCTTTTATCTCCTAAGCGAACTAACAACCAGCTCTTTAATTCCTAACTAGATTATTATATTACTAAATAGTTATACTAAACTACTAATCTATTATCTAATTAGGACTAGTTCGCTACGCTAGGTCTATTTAGGTATAGATTTTTATCTTATCTAACTTTAGATAGTAATTTTTAGTCTAAATACCTTATCTATATTTTTAAATATAACGCGTTCCGCGTAGGGATTTTAGCTTTCTATAGTTTTATATTAATTCTTTAGCGG
Source organism: Pleoardoris graminearum (assembly GCA_030770415.1). Taxonomy (NCBI): domain Eukaryota; kingdom Fungi; phylum Ascomycota; class Dothideomycetes; order Pleosporales; family Didymosphaeriaceae; genus Pleoardoris; species Pleoardoris graminearum. Next base: position 77,348 of record JASEKS010000340.1, read on the forward strand.
TGTCCTGTACTTTTAAAAACTCTACTTTTTACTAGTAAAGTAGGTGTATTTAAAGAATACTTATAATAAGGAGAGGAATTAAACCTCTAATATGTAAATAATATTAAAAATTTAAAGAATTTTATAAAGTTAATATATTTCTAGGTATTTACCTACTATACTACCCTACTATTAATTTATATTATAATATTAAGACTTATATACCCTTTCTAATTACGGGTTAATTATATAATTAGATTACCTAATTACTTACCTATTATATATATATTTAATCTTAATTATTTTATTTAATAAATAGTATTAATTTATTTTTTATATTAAAAATAAGTAGTATTTAGTTTACTATAGTTATAGGCCCGGCGCTTTAAAACTATAAATTGATTTTTCTTATATAACTTAACGCTAGCAGGTACTTATTTTTATATACTTTAATTATTTTTTACTATTATACTACTATATTTAATTATTATACTAGGTCGGTTCTCCCTTTTTTAATTATCTATTAATTAAACTATTACAATAACTAACTTAATTCTTATAAAATTTTATTAACTAATAAGCTAATTAAACTGGCCTAATTAATATATATAATTTTAACCCTCCTAAGTAGGAGGTAAAAAACTACTCTATTTAGGTAACCTAAGTATAAAACTGCGTTATATTTACTAAAATTAGTATACAGAGTTTACTATTACTTTAATAGTTTCTATTTAATATAATTTAATTTAATTTTATAACGTTATACCTCTTAAAGCGCTAAAGCCTTTAATATAAAATTTTTTTACTACTATTACTAGTAGCTTTTTCTAATACCTAATAGCTTAATAATAATAACTTTTTTACTAACTCTTCTTCTATAAAGATAATTTTAATCCCTAATAAAGAATCTCTAGTAAAGTACTTATTAATTTAAGCCTTTTTAGGCGCTTCTACTAGTTATAATTTAAAGAATTATATACCTTAAAATACTACTACTACTACTGCCTACTATAAATATTTACTCTTAGCGACCCTCTTATACTTTTACTTTTACTTAGTCTCTCTTTTTACGCGTATATAAATATATATTCTATACTTACGTTAGCTATAGTTTAAAATTATAGATTTTATTCTTATAGTATACTATTAGCTTTTTTATAATTTTAGTAATAATTTCTATACGCTTTTAAAATAACCTATTAATAGTATTATATAAGGTAGTAAGAACGTTTGCTTAGTATATATATTACTTATAAATAGTTATATTACTATATATTTAAATAATAATATTAAGTTTAAATATAGTAAGAGCTACTATATCTAGTTAAAAGAAGTATACGCGCTACTTAGGCTAGATAAAATTACTTTTATATAATTTAATATTTTTAATTTTTAATTTAGTAATCTATAAAGCGCATAAATATAAGTATTTATTTAAAACTATATAGAAATTATATAGAGGGCTTACTTATATTTTATCTTTTAACGCCTTATTAGTGTTAATAGTAAAGTATATATACTATTTAAACTCTTTAGTATTAGATATAGTAATTAGGTAACTTTAATAATAAAAAAGTTATAAGGGTTTTTATATAGTTTTTTTACTATTTATATAATATACGTAGGTAATCGCGTTATATTACTTACTCCTTATAGTACCTACTAAGTACTTATTAATATAGGCTATTAGTTTAATACTAACTGCTGATCTACTAGTATATTTATTATTTAATTAAATAGCTATTCAAATAGATATTATCCTTTAAAATTAATTTTTATAAATTAGCTTATAATTATTACGTATATAGTTTAGTACTTAATAGAGTTCCCTTACTAGATTTATACTTCTAGATTAAAGTCTAGGCGTACTTTTACCTTTTAATATATAATTTTAATTTCTTTCTATACAGAAAGAGATTTAAAAAGAAATTAACCCTAATAAATAAAATTATTTTTATAAAAAATTATAAACTGTAGTACCCTTTACTCTCTAGTTAATTAGTTTTTTTAAATACTAATAATTGTTACAATTCAGGTGTCTCTACTCTAAATAGGAGCGTGCTTACGTAATAAGAGATATATAGTCTACGCTGCAGGGCTTTAGCTCGACAGCGATTCGTCTCTTTACTCTTACAGACAATACAGATCTAATTCGTCTCACATATTATACTACATTACTACTCTACCCTAATTCCTAACAATAATCCTACAATTAGGAAATAATATAAAAAGAATTTTAAAAAATATAAAATTTAAGTAGAGAAGTATTCTATATAAATAATAAAATATAAAAACTATTTACTAATTAATTAATAAATAATAATTACCTTAAGAACTTTAAAAACTAAATAAATAAAATAGTATACCCTAATATCTTAAAGGTAAAAATAATTAAAATTCTTAATTATTAGAAGCTAACGCTTTAAAAAATAATATATATATTTAAAACTAATCTCGTACTAACTAATACTAATATATAAAATTTAGTATAAGTATAATACTATATTTATTTTAAAAAAGCTAAGTATAGAATATAGAATCTTAAGTAATAATATAATAAATAAAAGTTCCTTTATAAAAAGACGCGTATATATACAATATTTAACGTAAAAAAATAAATAATTATTTATAATTTTCTAATTATACTAAAATAAAAAATTATTATTAATTAGGTATAATTAATAAAGCGTAATATTATACGTAATTTAACGCTTAAATAATCCCTTTTAACCCTAAATAAAATTAGAAATGTCTTTTTTATAATACTTTAGTATTCGTTTCTATATACTAATTATAAAAAAAAATTAACAGTATTTATAATACTTCGTAAATATAATTTTAATACTAACTTAAGTACTAATAAAAATTAAAATAAGTATTAAACTATACGTAAGTCTCTCTATTTATATTTAAAATTAGTTTATTACTATTAGAAGCTAATTTATTACTATAGGCTTAAGACAATAGTTATAAAAAAATACCTAAAAAAATTACTACTAATTATACTTTTTAGCACTAATAGGAATAAAATTTTTAATAACCTATAGTATACTAAATATACTACTTTATAAATTAAAAATTAAAAATAAAAATTATAAAAATAAAAAAGTAAATACTAATACTAAAATTGTATATCTAAAACAGATTATAATAGTTATTATAGGTTTTTTAATATTTATATCTATTAAAAAGAGTATAAAAGTCTATAATACTATAATATTTAGTATATATCCTTTTTTAAAAAGTATTATTTAAAATAGTAATACTACTATATATTTTATTAATACTATTTTAATACTTATTCCTAGAACGTTTAAGAAGGTAATTAAAATTAAAAGTATTAAAGCTAGAATATAGAGATTAGTAATTATTAAAATAGGTAACTAAATTCTAAAATAAATTTTATATAGTATAAATAGCGCTTATATAAAAAATTTAATACTTAAAGGTATTATAGTAGTAAAAAACTTTTATATTAATATTATTTCTAAAACTCGATTAGGGAAAGTTAGTATTTAGTACTTAAGTTTTAATTATATTTTATATATAAGTATACTACAGTAAAGTATTATTTTAATAAAACTATAATATAAATATAAACTTACTTTTATTATATATAAACTAATTACCTCTTACCCTATAATTAATACTAAAATAGATAATTATAAAATTTAAAAATTAATAATTAATTATCTCTATATTAACAGCGAGTAGATATAGTATTAGTAATTAGGGTATATAAAAAAAGTAGTATTATAAGCGTTAGTATAGTATATTTAGAATATTAAAATTAATAGTACAGTTTATTTAAAATACATATATTACTTTACTATTTATATAATAAAAGTAATTTTTAAAAAATTAAGAGAATAATTACTATAGCTGTTTTTTTAAGTATTATAAAACTTATTTAATATACTAATAGGTAGATTAGGAGAGTAATAGAGTAAAATTTTAAAAACTAACTTTAGTAAAATAATTTACAATTAAAATCTCTATATAAAGGGCTTAAAATTAATTATAAAAGTCTTTAAAAATTTTCCTAAACTACTTTTTATATAATATAATTTTAGGATTTATATATTTATTTAAGATAATAATATTATTATAGTACTATAGTATAGTCGTTCATACTTTTAAAATAGATAGCTAATTAAAAAATTAAACTTATTACAACTCTACTATATATTTATAAGCTAAATAGTAGTGCTAAAAGAGTAAATTAAAAAATAAATAAGCGCTAATTTGGCTACTAAGTTTTAATCTAAAATAATAAATACTGTAATATAACTATATAAAATAAGTCTATTATTATTTTATAAAAAATAATTACTAAGTAACGTACTTAATAGTTAGTTTAAGTAATATTTTAAACAGTAAAAACCTATAATTATAAAAAATATAATAGTAGATTTACGTTTTAATAAAAGTAAAATTTACGTATATAGCTATTATACTTACTTTTTAAATAAAACACTCTTAGTAGGCGATAATAAGTATAAATTTAAAATAAACCTATAAAGCTATATTAGGTATTTAGTAGAATATTATAATTTTAATATTTATAACATATAGGTCCTAATACTTAATTAGGTAATTATAATTTAAAATATAATTTTTAATAAAGATCTTTTTAATAAGAGGCTATCTAATTATAAATACTAAAAAAAAGTACTTTTATTTATTAAGATATTTTATAAATATAAATTTATAGACTTAAGCGTAGTATTTAATAATATATACTTACTAACCTAGTCTTATAAGTAAATTAAAAGTAACAAATATTTTAATCTTAATTATAAACTTAAGAGTAGTAATAATAATTAGTATAAAAAAGTAATAGACTAAACCGCTTTTAATACTACTAACAATTTAATAATTATATAAAATAATTACTTAGCCAGCGATTAGTTAAAAATCTATATAATATTAAATAAATAATAAAAATTTATAACTTTAAAAATAATGCTAGCGATAGATACCGCTTAAAGTAATTTAATAAAGAATTAAAAAGTATCTAATAGTTACAAAAAAATATATAAAACTAAAAAAGCTAGTTTATTAAATTTTAAGAATAATTTTTAAAGTTTAGAGTATAATCGCTTTATAACTATTTTTTAAATTATATATAATATTTTTACTATTATAAGTAAGGTAAAAATATTATTAGCTTAATACTACTAAAGGCTTAATTAAAATTGAATAATACGATTAAGTAGGAGACTGTAATAATAAAAACTTAAAATTAAATATATAAATTTACTTCTCTATAGAAAGTAATCTAAAGATATTAATTTAGGTAATTAATTATTAAGTAAAATAAATTTTATAAATACTTATATTGTAATTACGAATCTATAAAATAATAAATTTTAAATTAATTTTATATATATATTCTTTTTTAGCGCTAAAAGGTATAGGCTAAATTATAAAGAAATATTACCTTTAATACTATAGTAATAGCCGTAATACTTAAGAAAATATTTAAAATATTATTTTTTAATTATTCTACCCGCCGCGATCTATATTATATATAGAAAAAAAAATTTTTTATACTACTTATAACGTAAAAGTAATTTACTCCTTCTAAGTAGAAGGCGAAAAACTACTTTACTTAAATAACCTAAGTATAAACCTGTATTATATTTACTAAAATTAATATATAGAGTTTACTATTATATTAATAGTTTTTATTTAATATAGTTTAATTTAATTTTATAATATTATACATTTTAAAGTACTAAGGCTTTTAATATAAAGTTTTTCTATCGCTATTACTAGTAGCTTTCTCTAATACCTAATAATTTAATAATAATAACTATTTTACTAACTCTCTTTTTATAAGAATAATTTTAATCCCTAATAAAACATCCCTAGTAAAATACTAATTAATTTAAATCTTGTTAGGTACCTTTGCTAATTATAATCTAAAAAATTCTATATTTTAAAATACTACTACCGCCGCCGCCTACTATAAGTACTTACGCTTAATAATTTTTCTATACTTTTATTTTTATTTAGTCTTTTTTCTTACGTATATATAAGTATATACTTTATACTTACTCTAACTATAGCTTAAAATTATAAATTCTATCTTTATAGTATACTGCTAGCTCTTTTATACTTTTAGTAATAATTACTATATATTTTTAAAATAACTTATTAATAATATTATATAAGGTAGTAAAAGTATTTATTTAGTATATAGAGTATTTATAAACGGTTATATTACTATATACTTAAATAATAATATTAATTTTAAATATAGTAAGAGCTACTATACTTAGCTAAAGGAAGTATATACGCCACCTAAACTAATTAAAATTATTTTTATATAATTTAATATTCTTAATTTTTAATTTAGTAATCTATAGAGCGTAAAAGTAAAAGTACTTATTTATAACTATATAGAAGTTGTATAAAGGGTTTACTTATATTTTATCTTTTAATACCTTATTAGTTTTAATAGTAAAGCGTAGATACTATTTAAACTTTTTAATATTATATATAGTAATTAGATAACTTTAATAATAAAAAAGTTATAAGAATTTCTATATAGTTCTTTTACTATTTCTATAATATATATAAGTAATTATATTATATTATTTACTTATTATAGTATCTACTATATATCTATTAATATAAGCTACTAGTTTAACACTAACCGCTAGTCTACTTATATACTTATTATTTAATTAAGTAGCTATTTAAATAGGTATTATTTTTTAAATTTAGCTTTTACTAAAAGTTAGTTTTTAATTATTACGTATACGGCTTACTACCTAATAAAATTTCCTTACTACGTTTATACCCCTAGATTAAGGTCTAGGCGTACTTTTACTTTTTAAAAAATAATTTACGTTATATTTTTTTAGTAATGGATTTACATAAGTCTTATATATTAAAATTAATACGCTTTTAAAGAAAGGAATTTAAAAAAAGATTACTAAAGTAAAAGTAAATAGCTAACTTTTAGTTTAAAAATTATTCTAGACCTATAAATTTAATTAAAATAATTATTTTATTAAATATAAAGCCTGTATTATTATAAAAAGTAATTTATAAAAAATTAATATTATATATTTAATATATACTACTATACCTATGGTAGGATTATTTTATACTACAATAGCCCTTATAGTAGAATTTAACCTAAAGATTTTATAGTATAATATTATTAGAGTATTCTTTAATAGTTTAATATTAACAGAAAATCTGGTAATATATAAATTATTTAATAGATTTAAAATGTAAGATATATATATTAGGCTTAATTAAGTATTATATAGCGTATACGACTTATTTTACCTTTAGTATAAAGAGTTTTTAAACTTACTACGCGCTATAGGGCTCATAGTATTAAAAAAAGAGTTTTTTTTTTTTAATTACGAGAAGATAGTTTTTATTTTATTTTATATAAATAATATTCTACTACAGTATTATAAAAATTATAAAATTATAGTAAAAAAGCTCTAAAACTAAATTACTTTAAAATATAAAATTAAAGTGAAGGGGCCTGTTTAATAATTATTTAAGGTTAAAATAATTTATAATTATAAAAATAAAATTATTACACTCATCTATAATATATATATTAATAAAATTAAAAAATTTTTTAATAATAATAGTAGCTTTCTAAAAACGCCTCTCTCTTTAAAAAAGTTTATTAAGTTTCCTAAAAAAGCCTTCAAGTAGAATATTAAGTAATATTAAAAATATATAGTATTAGTTTTATATATAGTAATTATACTTTGTCTAAATATTATATTTATAATTTTAAAGCTATTATAGTTTTTAATAAATCTAAATTTATAATATATAATTCCTATTAATAGGGCAATTACTTACTTATATTATAACTACTAGTAGGTATGTAATATAGGTAACATAATATATCTAATTTTATAATTTATAAAAATATATTATTTACTAATATCTTAACAATAAAAGTATTATTTTATAACTATATTATAAAAATATTTAGGGGTATAATTTTTTTAAAAAATAACTAGATAGACTGCTATTACTAGTTTAATAATAAAAGCTAAACTAATTACTTTAGAGTATATAAGTAAAGAAGTAATAGCTTTAAAGCGCTTCTTTTATAAAATTATATTTAATTTAGGATTTATTAACAAAATCTACTATAATAATTAATAGATAATTAGGCTTATAGTAAGAACTAATAAAAGAATTATAACTTAATTATACTATATTAATATTTAGAATATATAATTATAATAAGAATAAGAATATATAAAAAGATTATATAAAATAATCTATTTATAAACTAAAGATATACCTACTAATAAATTAAGAAAGGCGCTTATATAATAATAATGTATACGCTTTAGAAAGCTGCTTAATTTATAAAATATATAGTTACTAATTATTAAATAAATAAAAAATAAAGAGAAGAGAGTCTATTAGATTTTATCTATTCTAAAAAAAAAAAACTAAAAATAAAAGAAATATATTATAAGAAAAGTAAATAATTATAACTATAATATCGCTAAAGTCTTATTAAGTAACTTATATAGCTACTTACGCTTTTTTCTTTAAGTTTTATTTAAATAAATATACCGGCTTAGAGTCTAAAATAGATAAAAGTAACTAAAAGTCTAAAAAAATGGATTTTAGCTATAAAAGTATAATTTACTTTTTATCTTTTAATACTCTAGGAAAGTAAAATAATTATAATTACACTATTATTATTTTAATTTTATAAATATATTATAGACCCTTAAAAATCGATTAGAGTACTTTTAGTTTAAACTTAAAAAGAATTTACCTATATCACCCGTAAGATTCTTTTTTAAAGAAATATTTTAGCTTCTTATTTTAGTATAATTATTAGTTATTTACTACTTAGATAAATAATATCGAAGTACTAAATAAAAATTAATAATAGCTAAAATACGCCTATAAAAATTCTTATTAAGTAAATTACTATAGCCCTAGCTACTAAAAACTAGACCTAAATATTAGTTCTAATTAAAAGAGTGTAGTAACCTCTAATTATTTAGTAATTTTATTTTAGTACTTAGTACTAGAGTAGTCTAATACTACTTAAAAATATTATAGGCAGCCTTAAAAGTAAATATAAATTTATAATTAAACTATAATATATTAGTATAATTTATGAAACAAATTTAAAAGTAAATTACTTATTTTAGGGTTTATAGTATTATATTTAATTATAAGCTAAATAAAAGTAATATTAATAGTATAAGAACTAATAAAACTATAATAATTAGTAATATATAATAGAAGTATAATTAATAAAAGTTATCGTTAATTATATAGATAGGTTACATAATAATAGTAGTACGTATTTATAAAATTAAAATTTTTAAAATAAACTTTTATTAAATTACTACAGGGGGGTAAAAAAAAGAAAAAGTAATTAAAAAAGATACTATTTTTAAAAAATTATATAAAATTAATTATTAAGCCTAAAAATACGTGAATCATACCGTTTTAAAAAGAAAATAATAGAGATTTATATTAGGATTTTAGTTACGTAACATATATTATCTATAATAAATTAAAATTACCTAAACATGGCAATTTTTTTAACCCCTTTTTTAGGTTCCTATAACTTTTTAGTTAGTAAATATATTTAACTAAAATTTTAACTATACCTTTTTAGGCCTAGTATAGGTTACGTGACTAGATTTTCGAAGTATATTAGTAATCTAATAATAAAATTATATTAATTATAAAAATATTGCTAAGCCTTATATAATTAATAATTACGTAATATATTATTAATATTATAGTATATAGTAATATCTTTTAACTTTTATAAACTTAAACTCCTATTTCCTTAAAATAGCACCAACTTTTTTAAAACTTAAATCTAAAATTTAACTACTTTTAAAAGCAAATAATTCTCCTTCTTTAATTACTACAACTTTAAATAAGTTAGAAAAAAGTATTTATAATACTATATAACGTATTAAGAATAAAAATAAAAAAGATTATAATATAAATAAGATTAAATTAGGACAAGTTTCAAAGTTAACTTAAAGAAAAAAAAGAGTTATTAATAGAGACTTAACTAGAAGTCCTAAAAAAAAAAATAAAAGACTATTAATAGAAAATAGTCTAGAGATTATAAAATAGTCTTTATAAAACTTTTTAAAAGAGAAGAGCTACTCTATTAATATAAGTAAAAAAAAACTAATAATTAACAAAGAAAACGCTAAAAAAAAGAGTAAAATACGCTAAAAAAATAATTAAAAAATATTAAAAATATAAAACTAAAAAAAATAATATTTTCTAATAAGTTAGCAATACAAAGGGGTAGAGCTAAAAAGAAGTTTTATAGAAAAAGGGGTAATAATAGAGTTAGAAGAGAACTAGCTGTTAGCTAATTACGAAGTAAGTTATTTTAACTTTTTAAAATATTAAAATATATAACTTTCTATATATTTCTAGGCTATAGTTTTAGTTTTTTAATATTAATTATAATTAATTATTTTATAGGCTACGACCTTACCCTACATATTTAGGGTGTAATTTAGATAGGAGGTAGAAGTAATTTAGTGTTTATTAAAACACCTAATTCTTTTACTTCTTATACTAGTAAGGACTATATAAATAAAGTCCTTATACCTAAGGTTAAATCTTATATAAAAAGGGGTAAGTTTTATAATATTTTTTTACCCCTATTTTTAATAATATAATAATATATATATATTATATTATAATTATAATCTTTATAATAATATTAATATAGGTTAGCAATTTTAACAAGATAACGTCCCTATTTATAAAATTAAGAACGTTTTAACTTAGTTTAAAAACAACAAAATTAAACTATTTTCTTACCTAGCCTATAGTCCTAATTTAGCCCCTATAGAAAATATATAGAGTTTATTAAAATTAGGGCTAATTAAAAATAAAAAGGCTAATTTAGGTGTAGGAAATAGTTTAAATAGTATAAAGGCCTTTAAAAGAGCTATTAATAAAGAGTAGTATAGAATACCTCAAAAAGCTATTAATAATTATATTTTATTACTCCCTAACCGTTATAAGGCGGTTATAGAAGCTAAAGGCTATTATACTAAGTACTAGTAATATATTATTTACTAGTTTATTATTAAAAATGTGAAAAAGTGACTTTTATATATAATTATATAATTAATATATAAATATATAAAAATATTTAATATACTAATATAACTTAGTATCTATTATTATATACATAAAAATGAGCAAATTTTACACCTTAAATAAAAAGTTATAATAGCCTAAAGTAGAGTCCTAAAAATTTTCTATCTTTACTAATTTTTTTTTACCCCTAAACCCCTTAGTAAGCAGCCCCTAACAGGGTAATTAGAATCCCCTAGTCTTTCTCTTTAAAACGCTATTTTTTTGTATTTTTTAGCTTACTAATTAATAAGTTATATAACTTTAAAAAAGGTATCTTTTTTAATTACTCTTTCTTTTTTTCACCCCCCTGTAAATGGAGCGCTGTGTATATAGGCCTTATAGCTTAAAATAAGTTATTTACTAAACTTATAAGATAGCTTTTTTTTACTTTTAATAATTATTTAACTATTTTTACTTTACTCTTTTTTATTATTATTTAAGACTAGAGGATTGTTATTATCATTATTTAATTAAAAAGAATTAAGAGAAGGAGTATTTTTAAAAAGTTAATTATAACTACTATAGCTATAACCGCTAGAGCGCTACTAGTTATAAGTAAAAAAATAAATCCTAGAATATTTAAGAGTACTATATAATTAGTTAGTAATATTTAAATAGGTAGAATAAAATAATAATAGTAGTATTACCTACTATAATAAAAATTATTATAAATAAAAAAAAATTAATTAAAGTAATAATTATACCTTACTAGCGTAGATAAGTTACTTTTATTTATATAATTTACTACCTATCTACTACGCTTATAATTTTACCTATTTACTAAATATAAAAATAATAATTAATTAAAAGAGAACATAATAATTAATTATAGAAAAATATAAAAAAATAAGTTTTATTTAAAATAAATTAATAAAATAAGCCGCTATAAGTAATTAGTTAAGTAGATTATTTAAAGCCGTAGGTTTACTATAAGAATAGATAGTATCTAAATCTATAAAAAAAAATCTAATAAGAAAGATTAAGTACGCCGCAAGCTTTATAGTAAAATATTAAAAAAAATAAAATTTATTTTATATAATTTTTAAATAAACTTACTATTAATACGTAGCTTATCTAGGGGGTATATTATAATATTATAACCTATATACCCTCTTTAATTACGGATTAATTATATAACTAAATTACTTAATTACTCGCCTATTATATATATATTTAATCTTAATCGTTTTATCTAATAGATAGTATTAATTTACGTTTTACTCTAAAAACAAGTATTATCTAGTTTACTATAATTTAGAAATTAAAGAACTAGTTATCAGTTTACTAAAAAGATAAAGCACTTTCTTTAAGTAGTTAGGTAGCCTTAATATAAAAGACTTATTTTTTTTAAAAAAAAATACCTTTTTAGTATTAATATAATATTTTACAACTTAAATAAAATCTTCTTATAAGTATAAAGAATTATAGAACGGTAATAATAATATTATAATAAAAATATCTATTATAGGGGGGTAATATTAGAAAATAAGTACTCTAAAAAGTTACTATTTTTAGAAATTAATATAAAATTAATACTTAAGCCTAAAAATACGTAATTTATACTATTTTAAAAAAAAAGGTTATTTCTTTACGTTTATCTGTAGGAGCTATATCGACTTAGTATACACTACGTCCTTACTTAATATAAAAGTATATAAAAATAGAGGCTCTATAACTAGGGCCTATTAAATATAGAATTTTTTAAATTTTATAGCTAGTAGAGCGATAACTTAACTAATAATTTATTAGACTATAGTAGTAATAACAGCGCGTAGGCAGAACTATAAATAAAACTATAAGCCGTATATAGTATACTTAAATTACGCCTTTCTCTTTTTTTTTATACTATATAATACTTTCTAAAATATTTTTTTCTTCTTCTTTTTTTACTTCTTTAGATTATTATAGCTAGGAGGACTTCGAAGCTTACTTTTAGGCGCCTAATAATTATAATTAATTTTAGCTAGAAATCGACGGTAATTATAGTAATCTTAATTTTTACTAAAAATTTAAATAACTAGTAGGGCTATTTTAAAAATTACTTAAAACTAAAGTATTATTATAAGCTTATAGAAAGGGCTAGTCTTTTTAGAGAGCTATTTTCTTTTATTAATATTTTTAATTTTAGGTTAGTTACCGTACGGCTCTTTATTCTTAAATATATAATAATTTTTAACTTTAATAACGTTTATAACTTATACTTATATAGTAATATAATAAAGCTAGTAAAGTAGCAGCTTAAGAGGGCTAAAGGCTTATTAAGTAAGGTAGAGGGTAAAGAGGAGTTTTTTAAGACGGCGTAAGGAAAACGGGCAAGACTCTAAAAAGAGAAGTTTTTAGAGACAGTTAAAATTGTTTATACGTATACGTAGACAAATTTTAAAAAACAGTTGTAGGAGCTTATTATTAGGGAAGTTAGTAGTTGTTTTAAGAGGACTAAGGGGCCCTATAGGGGAGGCGTTATTTTAATACTTTAATTACTATCTGTCTAAAAAGGTTATTAGCGCTAGTAAAAAAGTTATTATAGTTACTATATAAAAAGCTTATTAAGAGTTAGTTAATTACGTAATATAGTAGAAGTTTAAATAGCTAGTCTAGGGCCGCGTAACGTTATGGTAATAACCCTAGAAAAGAAAAAAGAGAAGGTTATAGGGATTTATATAATGCTTTTAATTACTGCTTAGATAATATACGTAATAAATTAAAATTACTTAAACTTAATAATTTTTTTAGCCCGTTTTTTAGATCCCTATAACTTTATAGTTAATAAATATATTTAACTAAAAGTTTTACTATACTATTCTAGGACTAGCGTAGGCCACGTGACCTATTTTTAGATAAGAATTTATTATATAATAATAAATTTTTTATTTAGTAAAATTTAGCTCTTGCTTATATAATTAGTAATTATATAATATATTATTAATATTATATTATATTATATTATCTTTTTGATTTTATAAACCTAGACTCCTATAATTTAAAATAGAGATAAATTTTTTAAAACTTAAATCTAAAGTTAACTTACTTTTAAAAGTAAATCCTTTTATTTATATATTTATTTCTACTTTAAAAAAAGCCTAAAAAGACTATTTATAATAGTCTCCAACGTATTAAAAATAAAAATAAAAAGAATTATAATATAAAAAACGTTTATATAGAGGATATAAAAAAGTTAACTAAAAGGGATAAAAGAGTTATTAATAGAAACTTAACTAGAAGTCCTAAAAATATAAATAAAAGAATACTATTAGAAAATATTTTAGAGATTATAAAAAGATAATTATAAAGAGTGTTTTTTTAACAGACAAAGGGTTATATAATTAATATAAATATAAAAGAACTAATAATAAAAAAAGAAAACACGAAAAGAATATTAATATACGCTAAAGAAAATATAAAAAATATTAAAAATATAAATTTAAAAAGAATAATATTTTCTAATTAGTTAGTAATTCAAAGGGGTAACGCTAAAAAGAAGTATTATAAAAAAAGAGGTAATAATAAAGTTAGAAAAGAACTGGCTGTTAACTAATTATAAAGTAAGTTATTTTAACTTTTTAAAATCTTAAAATATATAACCTTTTATATATTTTTAAGTTATGGATTTAGTTTTTTAATATTAATTATATTAATTATTTTATAGGATAAGATTTTATCCAATAAGTTTAGTGTGAATTTTAGATAGGAAGTAAAAGTAAAATAGTATTTATTAAAATACTTAATTATTTTACTTCTTTTACTAGTAAAGACTATATAAATAGAGTCCTTATACCTAAAGTTAAACCAAAGATAAAAAGTGGTAAGTAACTTAATAGATTTTTTATTTCGTTTTTTAATATAATAATATATATATATTATATTATATTATAATTATAAATATTATATTAATATTACTTTAGGTTAGTAATTGTAATAAGATAACGCCCCTATTTATAAACTATTAAACGTTTTAAACTAGTTTAAAAAATATATAATTACACTTTTTCTTTACGTAGCCTATAGTCCTAATTTAAATTCTAATAAAAATATATAGGATTTATTAAAATCTACACTAATTAAAAGACATAAAGGTAATTTAGCTATAAGATTAAGATTAAAAAGTATAGAGGCCTTTAAAACAGCTATTATAGAGGAGTAGAATAATATACTATAAGAAGTTATTAATAACTATATATTATCCCTCCCTAACTATTATAAAGTAGTTATAAAAGCTAAAGGCTACTATACTAAAACTAGTAATTTATTATTACGAGTTTATTATTAAAAATTTAATAAAGTGACTTTTATAAATAATTATATAAATAATATAAAAATATATAAAAATATTTATATACTTATATATTATAAGAACTATTATATATTTGTATATTAATCGAACAAAGAGTGTGGCTATAGTGGCTCGGGGCGACCAAAAGGGGTTCGAAAAAGGAGGAGTATATGCATGCCCTTATATAAGTACTATTATAATATATATAAAAACCAGCTAATTTTATATATTAAATAAAAGGTTGTTATAGCCTAAAGTAGTGCCTAAAAAAGTCTCTATGTTTACTAATACCTTTTTTCCTCTAAACCCCTTAATAAGCAACCCCTAATAGCGTGAATAAAATAGACTAGTCTTTCCCTTTAAAATAGTATTTTTTTCGTATTTTTAGGCCTTATAACTAATAAGTTATATTTTTTTAAAAATAGTAATTTTTAGAGTACTATTTTCCTAATATTATCTCCCTATATATTATAAAAAGAGGCTTATTATAAACCAAGTATAAAGACGATAATATAAATATAATTTAAAAGTAAAAAATATATTAAATATTTAAAATTAGATATAGTATATAACTTATAAAAAAATATAATAAAACTTAATAGATATAGTACGTTATAATTACTTAAAATTAAATTACTCCTTATATTTTTCGGCACGGCTGGTTTTTTATTATATAAAAAAAACGTTATAGTATATAGTATTAGGATACTATATACTAATACTAGCTAATAAACGTAATAGACATTTTTATATAGTTAGTAACTAATTATTATTATAAAAGTTTATAGAAATAGAGAAACATATTTACTAATATATATTTTACTTTAGTAAGATACTTAACTAAAAAGTCTAAGTTTTAAATTACTTATTTTTAAAAAGAGGTAAATAAGCTAGCTTTTATATAAGTTAAATTCTAAATATTAAAAAACTGGCATTAAACAGGGGGGGGACATAGGGAAAAGACTAATCCAAAAAGTTACTATTTTTAAAAATTAATATAAAATTAATTACTAAGTCTAAGAATACGCAAATTATACTATTTTAAAGAGAAAGTTAAGGAGAATTACATAAAGATTCTAGTTAATACTTAGCTAATATACTTAATAAATTAATATTACCTAAATTAGGTAATTATTTAAACTTCTTTATTGGGTTCCTATAACTTTTTAGTTAGTAAATATATTTAACTAAACGTTTAACTATACCCTTTTAGGCCTAGTATACATTACGTAACTAGTTTTTTTAAAGTATATTAGTAATCTAATTTATATATTAATCGAACAAAAGGGTGTGGCTGTGGTGGCTCGGGGCGACTAAAAGGGGTTTTAAAAAAGGAGGAGTATGTGTATGCCTTCATATTAGTAATCTAATAACAAAATTATACTACTAATAAAAATTAACTTAATACTTATATAATTACTACTTGCGTTATATATTACTAATATTATAGTATATAATAATATCTTTTTAATTTTATAAATCTACACTCCTATTCCTTTAGTATAGCGCAATATTTAATAAAACTTAAATTTTAGATTAATCTTTTTTTATAAGTATATACAGCTATTCTAATAATTATTTTAATTTTAAAAGACCTCCTAATACTATTTATAATACTATATAATATATTAAAAATAAATATAATAATAATAATAATATGAATAAAGTTAAAAGGTGTAGGGTTCCTATAATAATTTAAGGAATAAAAAGAATTATTAATAGAGACTTAATTAAAAGCCCTAAAAAATAAAATAAAAGCGAATAATGAGAAAATAGTCTAAATATTATAAAATAATTCTTATAGAAGTATTTTAAAAGAGAAGTATTATAATATTAATATAAATAAGAAAAATCTATACTTAATAATGAAGACGAAAAAAAAATATTAATATACGCTAAAGAAATTATTAAAGATATTAAAAATATAAATTTTAAATAAAATAATATTTTTTAATAAGTTAGTAATATATATAGTAGAAATTAGAAAGGAGTATTATAGAAAAAGGAGTAAAAATAGAGTTATAAAAAGAACTAGCTATTATTTAATAAAAGAGTACGTTATTTTTATATTTTTATATATTAAAATATATTACTTTTTAAATATTTTTACGTGATAGTTTTATTTTTTTAATATTAATTTTATTAATTATATTATTATTTATTATTAAATATTCTAAATTTAGAATGATATTTAGTTAAAAGATAGAAGTAATTTAGTATTTATTAAAATACCTAATTTATTAATTTCTTGTACTAGTAAAAATTATTTAAAAAAAAACTTATATCTAAAGTTAAACTAAAGATAAAATAGAGCAAGTAACTTATAGATTTTTATATATTTTTTAATATAACTATTTTTTTACGTTTATCCATAGGAGCTGTATTAACTTAGTACTAGTACACTACGTCCTTACTTAATATAAAAATAGGTAAAAATAATAGCGCTATAACTAGGGCCTATTAAATATAAGATTTTTTAAATATTACAGCTAGTAGAGTAATAACTTAAATTAATAACTTATTAAACTGCAGCAGCAACGACGGTAGAGTAATAATTATAAAATAATAATAAAATATTTATAAGTTGTTATTTTAGGTAGAGTAAAACTATAAGCCGTATATAGTATATTTAAAATAGTAAGTATAATAACTTTCTCTTCTTTCTATAAATACTATATACTTAAAGTTTAGAAATCTCTTTAGTACTATTATTAAAACTAGACTTTTTATTTTTTACTTTATTATATTTACGTTAGTACTTTAGCGTTTAATAATTAGATTACTAAGTAACCTCTAGCGTATAATATAGGTTTTTACTAATAGTAATAACTAGCTAGATTATATTAAAAACTACTTTAATTCCTATCTCTGCGCAGTACAGTAGGCTGGCCTATTTAATAAACTAGATTTTTTAGTTAATATTTTTAATTCTAATTTAATCCTAATATGTCTCTTTTTACTTAAAATAAATATAATTTTTAGTTTTAATAATACCTCTAAGGACGTTAAGATTTACTTTTAATTATATAGCGATATAGTAGGCTTTATAATATAATAGTATAAAAAAAGTAAAATTTTTTATTTAAGATAAAAAACAGCGGTAGTAGTAATAGTAGTAATAATAATACTTTAATAATAAAAAAAAAGACTTTTTTAGAGTAATAAAGAAAGTAAAACTCTAGTAAAAAAAGCTTATTAAGGTAGTTAGAATTATTTTAGCGTAGGGATATACGTAAAAGTAAAAGTAAAACTTGAAAGTAAATAGTAGTAGTAAAAAAGTATATTATAATACTATAAAATAGTTATATAAAACTATTAGAGGAGTTAGTAGTTATTGTAAGGGGACTAAGGGGCCCTACGGGGAAGGCGTTATTATAATACTTTAATTACTATTAAAAAGGTTATAGGTTATTAATAATAGTAAAAAGTTATTATAGTTACTATATAAGAAGTTTATTAGAATAAGTTAGTATTAATTACGTAATATAGTAGAAGTTTAAACAGCTAGTCTAGAGTTACGTAACGTTACAGTAATTACTCTATATAAGGGGTTTTTAATATAATTATATAAATATGTAATTATATTAATATATTCTATTATAATTATACGCTTTATATTAATATTATTATATATATATTTATATATTTGTATTTGTATATTAATCGAACAAATAGTGTGGCTGTGGTGATATTATTTTATAATAGTAATTATTAAAAAGTAATACCTTTATTTATATAATAATAGATGTTTTAAATTAATTTAAGAATAATTAAAATAATTTTTTTTTACCTAGCCTTTAACACTAATTAAACCTTTATAAAAAAATATATAAAATTATATATAATATAGGCTAAAAAAAAATTAAAATTCTAATTTAAGTATAGAATTAAGTTTAAAAACTATAGAGGGTATTACAAAACTATTTTTAAATAGTAGAATATAAAATTATAAAAAGTTATTAATAGTTATATTTTATTATTTTCTAATTATTATAAAATACTTATATAATCTTAGGGGTACTATACTAAGTACTAGTGGTATATTATTTACTAATTTATTATTAAAAATTTAAAAATGGGACGTTAATATATTATTATATAATTAATATATAAATATTTAAAATATTTTATACACTTATATATTTTACAGACTATTATAATATAAATAAAAATAAGCAAATATTACCCCTTAAATACAAAGTTATAATAGCCTAAAATAGGACTCTAAAAATTATCTATATTTACTAATTTCTTTTTACCCCTAAACCTCTTCGTAAGCAGCATCTAATAAATTAAATCGAATACGCCAGTCTTTCTCTTTAAAATAGTATTATTTTTTATTTTTAGGCCTTAAAACTAATAAGTTATATTATTTTAAAAAAGCTAATTTTTAGATTAGTCTTTTCCCAATTCTCTCCCCCCCCTGTAATATATATAGTAGACCACTTATCTCTTCTTAATATTACTTACTTAATATTTTTAGTATATTCTATAAGTCTTAAGTATATACACTATCTTTATTTTTTTATGTTTTATATAATATACTATATAAGAATAGTATTATAAATATTTAAAAGTTTTAAATAAAAAAAATAGTAAAGTAAATATATATCCCGCTAAGAAAACTAAGCTTATACAGTAATAGGTCTACTTATATTATTAATATACTTAAAGAAGAATATAAGTTAAGTAGATTTTACTTTAAAGAAATTTTATATTTAATCTTTTATATAATAATATATTAAAAATACTCTAAAGTCTATAAAATTAATAATAAAATAAAAGTTATTATAGCCTAAAAAAGTTCTAATATCGCTAAATCTATTTTATTATATTATATTCTAATCCTTTTATAGACTCTCTCTTAATCCTTTAAAATATATACTACTTTTACTTAGCTACTATAATTTTTAATTATATTTTATATTTACTAAATAGTATTATAAAGCTATTATAGTAGCTTAAGTACTTTATACTAATATTTTATATAGTAAATATTACTTTACTATAGTATTTAATTCACTCTTTTAATTTTTAAAAAGTTTTAACTAATTTATTTACTAAAACGCTTCTATCTATTATTTTAAAAATTTAATAGAAAAAGCTTTTTTAAAATTAAAAGTTTTATAGTAAAGTTATTAGCTTGATTATTAAAATTAATCTTTATATTCTTTATAAAAGCGAAAACACTTTAATAGATAATTTAGTAAAAAATACTATAATACAGTTTAGTTTTTATATAAAACGTTTTAAGAAATATAAACGTAACTACTACTATTCTTATTAGACTAACTTCCTATCTTAAGGCCCGTATTATAATTGCCCTATCTAGTAGTCTAGTAATAGTTTTAGTAATATTCCTCTATTATATTTTTATTTTTAGAGAGCAACTATTATTTATAAATATACTTTAATATTTAATATACTTTTAGTCTTTCTTATTTTAATTATACTAATAACTCTTTTAATATAATAAGTATAAAGGTATATATATACTTCTTCTTTTTTAAAACTTCTTTTTTAAAACTTCTTTTAGTTACTCTAAGGTACTATAGCCACACTAGTTATTTAATTGGTATATAAATATATATACTAAAAACTATATATAGAAGTATAATTTAAGTAATTTAATATATTTTTTATCTAACATACTTTATAATCCAAAAATTAAAATATAATAGTATAGTTTATAAATATACTTATAAATTTATATAACTTAAAAAACATACTCCTAAATATATACTAGAGGAGGATTAGATCTACAATTTTTATATTATAAATAAACCTTCTTTTCCTACTAGAAAAAGGTAACTATAGTATATTTTTAAAAGTCTAGACTAATATATTTTAAAAAATATATAATACCATTACCGAAACTTATAAAAAAAGAAACTTAATAACTAATACTATTAAATAGTAAGTAAAATATTTTCAAATAGGTCTAAAGTAATTAACGTAAATAATATATTAATTATTTAAGATAATACCTTTTTTTATATAAAGGGATACACCCTATTATAAAATAAATTTATAGTTTAGTATGTTAAAGTCTTTTCCTAATAAGTCTATTACAATATAGTTAATCTATTACTATTTTTTAATTATTTTCTTTAATAAACTAGTTTATTATAAAAACTTATCCTAGTTTTTATTAATTACTGATTTAATAATTTTCGCCTACTGAATTATAATTATATATATTATTTTAAAGATTATAGTACTAGAAAAAAAGTTTTAATAATAATATAGCTCTAAACCCTTAATAGTTATTTAATAGTCTTTTAGAATTATAGAATATTTTAGTATATATTAGCGTATATTAGTATTAATTAGTAAGTTTATAATAAAAATATTAAAATAATATCTATTTTAATATAATAAAATACTAATTTTATTATATATAAATTATACTACTACCGCCTTACTAATATTATATATTAATATTATATATATTATAACTCTATTAAAATTATTACTATAGTATATAGATCTAGGTTTTAACTAACTAGGTTTATTCTATTATAATCTATTACTTATTACTTACGAGTTTAAATTGCAATATAGCTATAAAAAGTAAGTAAACTATATTTTCTAATATTTAAAGCTACCTATTATTTAAAATAAAATAAAAATTTATAAGATATAACTATATATTATATATTAAACTATATAGTAAATTTTACACTATTACCTCTACTATTTTAATTTTATTAAATATACGCTTTTTATTTTATAATTATAAAGTTCCGGATAAAGAACTTTACTGGCCTAGCTTATTTATAATAGTTACAGGGGAATAACAAAATAAATATAAATAAAAAAAGATTTCTTTTTTAAAATAATATAAATTAGTATTTAGTAGGCCTAAAAATACTATAATAATATCGTTTTAAAGAATACGTTAAAAGTATTTAATTTATAAACTTAGGGTCTACTTACTAAGGGAATTAGTAGTAAAAAGAAAATTAGTAAATATAAAAAGTTTTTAGAACCCTACTTTAGACTATTATAACTTTTTAGTTAAGCTATAAAATTGGCTTATTTTTATATTAATTAGTATACTTTAGAAGCTTTATAAAGCCGCGGTATAACCTAATAACGAGAATTTAATAAATACTATATAGCTTATATAATACTAATAAAGCTATATATAAATAATATAAATTTTAAACTTTTAAAAGTTACCCTGTGTTTTTATAACGGTAAAATACTCTATAAAATATAGTAACGCTCCGCTTACACCCTAATTATATATCTATAGATTAGTAACTGCTCGTAATTATTCTCGTTTTATTTTTATATATATAATAATAAATACTATATTTTATTAGTAAATAAACTATTTTTATATACTAATATATTATTTCTATAATTATAATAAATCTTAAATTTTTAAATTTTTAAAAATAAACTAGGAAATAATATATTACTAGTATTTACTATAGTATCCTAAAATTTTAATAATAATTTTATAATAGTTTATAAATAATAAAATATAACTATTAATATTTTATTATAGTATATTACATTATTTTTTAATAATAGATATTTTAAAAATCTTTATACTTTTTAAATTTAATTCTATACCTAAATTGCTATTATATATGTTATATAGTCATAACTTTAATAAACTTTATATATTTTTAATAGAATTTAAATCGAGTCTATAGTCGAGATAAGAGAAAAGTATAATTAAATTATTTTTAAACTAGTTCAAAACGTTTATTATTTTATAAATAGAAACGTTATCTTATTAGAATTACTAACCTAAAAATATATTAATATAAAGTTTATAATTATATATATATTTGTATATTAATCGAATAAAAAGTGTGGCTGTGGTGGCTCAGGGCGACCAAAAGGGGTTCGAAAAAGGAGGAGTATGTGTATGCCTTTATACTCAATGTGTCGAAAAAGTCAGGTAAGGCTAGGTCGAAAAAGTTTATAATTATAATTATATAATATAATATAATATAATATAATATAATATAATATAATATAATATAATATAATATAATATAATATAATATAATATAATATAATATAATATAATATAATATAATATAATATAATA
>JASEKS010000341.1:0-100116 GCA_030770415.1 Pleoardoris graminearum
TTATTATTATTATTATTATTATTATTATTATTATTATTATTATTATTATTATTATTATTATTATTTTTATTATTATTATTATTATTATTATTATTATTATTATTATTATTATTATTATTATTATTATATTATAATTATAAACCATATATTAATATTAATTTCTAGTAGTAATTTTAGTAAGATAACACTTTTATTTATATAATAAGAGACGTTTTAAACTAGTTTAAGTATAATTAAAGTCTACTTTTTTTTACCTAGTCTACAACACTAATTTAGCTAATATATAAAATATATAGGATTATATAATATCTAGGGTAAATTAAAATAAAAAGGCTAATTTAGATATATAATTAAGGTTAGGAAGTATAGAGACTATTAAAGAGCTAATTTTAAATAGTAGAATAAAAAACTATAAAAAGTTAATACTAATTATACTTTATTACTTCCTAGCTATTATAAAATACTTATAGAATCTTAGGGATACTATACTAAGTACTAGTAATATATATTTATATTTATATATTAATTAAATAAAAGTGTGTAGCTATAGTAGCTATATAAGCGACTAAAAGGGGTTTTAAAAAAGGAGGAGTATATATATGCCTTTATACTTAGTATATTAAAAAAGTTAGGTAAGGCTAAATTAAAAAAGGAATAGCGCTGCGCTAGCGTGCTTAGCGTACCCCCCCCCCCCTAAAAAAAGTTAAATTAAAAAATCTAATATAAAAACTCCGGTATAGATACTATATTTTTTAGAAAAAATATATATAGATAGTAGCTACTACTGCTATCTATATATCTCTCCTCTATTTTTATAATTAATATAGTTAAACGTTTATTAAATAGAGGAAGATACTTACTAAAATATTATTCTCCTTCTTTTTTAAAGGTCTTAATACTATTTCTCTTATCGACGCTAATAACGAGATAATTTTAATTAATTTTAAGACTTTTAAAACAGCGTTTAGTATAGTCTCTTAAGCTTTTTTTATAGTATCTATTTACTTTACTAGTAATAAAGATATAACTCTAGTAGACGTTTATTAGTATAAGTACTTTATTCGTCTAAAAGTAGCCGATCTTATTTATTTAGTAACCTATAGAGAAGTTAATTATAATTTATTAAATCCTATTATAACTATATTTAACTATAAGTATAGCCCTACAGACGAGATAGTAGCCCTATTAATTAAAAAAGTAGTTAAGGTATTAAACGTCGGGTTAGTAGTATTAGTAGTTATAAAGAAGTTATTAACTAGGGCGTATAGGAATATAGTAAAAGTAGAAAAAATAAAGTAATATAATATATAGTTTATAGCAGAGTTAATAGGCAAAGTAAGTATTTTATAAATATAGTAGGTACTCCTTAACGTAAAAAATATAAAGGTAAGAGCAAAGGCAGTAGTAGTAGTAATAATAGTAGTAAAAATATAATTAGCGTAAGCGTAGAGCCTATAGGGCGATAGGTAAAAAATAATAAAGCCTTTATAAAGATACTAAGTAGTTAATATTTAAAAGTAATAGGGGGGCCTATATATAATTTCGGTACGTAGGCTAGGTAGGTAGACTAGTAGGTATATAGGTGCTTAGTATTACAGTTATTTTTATAGGTAAGAAAGAATTTATAATTATAAATAAAAATATTAATTATTATTAAACGCTATACTACCTGTGTGTGTATAGGCGGAGTAAAAAGTAATAGGAATAAATATAACTTTTATTTTATTATATAAAAATAAAGTTAAAAAAGTGACCGATAGGTCACAACAGCAGTTATCGGCCAGTAATATATTATTTACTAGTTTATTATTAACATTCTGAAAATTTAACCTTTCTTAATAATTATATAATTAATATATTAATATATAACCCTATTTTATATATTAATATAATATAGTATCACTTATTATATATATATAAACAAGCCAATTTTACAGCTTAAATAAAAAGTTATAATAGCCTAAAGTAGGGTCCTAAACATTTACTATATTTACTAATTTTTTTATACCCCTAAATCCCTTAGTAAGCAGCTCATAGGTAGCTGTCTTAAGTATACTAGTCCTTCTCTTTAAAATATTATTTGTTTTATATTTTTAGACCTACTAGTTAAAAATTTATTTTATTACCTTTTTTTTCACTTCCCTGTATATAATTAGAAAAAGTAATTACTAATATATTTAATAATAATTATAAATTATTACTAATTAAAAATATATAATTAAAATATAAATATCTTACTATATTTAGTAGAGTATCCTAACTCCTACTAAAAAAAATATAACTTTTAAATATTTAAAATTTATATAATTTATATATAATATTACTATATAGATAGCTATATAGTACTTATTAGTTTTTATTATTATATTATACTATAACTTTATAAAGCTTATAAAGTATATTATTAAGTATAAATAATACGTTAGAACTTTATTTAAAGGTAATAATATAGTAAGAGAATATAGGTTAATAGTAATAAGTTAAAAAATAATAATTTTAAAAACTTAGTATATATAGTTCTAGAAATAAATTATATTAATATATAAAAACTATTTTACTAAATAGTATTAGTACTAGTTTTAGGATATAATAAATACTATATCTTCTCTAAAGTATATAATAATATAATAAATAATTATATTAAAAAACTAAGTTTAGTACTATATAAAGTTATAGTTAATATATTTATTAATATACTTATTAATATATATCTAAATAAAGATAAAAATATATTTATTAAAATTATTTTTAAATTCTTTCAGCGTACTAAATATATTAATTCTATAATTAATATTAATATAGATATGTATAGTGTATTTAAAAGTGCCCTATCTTCCTCTCAACCACGTCCTCAGCACTCCTCCCTTCCGCGAGGATACTCCTACACTATACCCGTCGTAGAGGACAACGTTTGCCTCGCCTCGCCCCCCTGCTATTCCTCTATAGCCCGGAGCACCATCAGCACTTGGCACATACAACTGCGCCGCTCTAACCGCTCCGCTGTACCCCAATCACTCTTACCGCCTCCCTCTGCAGCTCCCCACCGTCCTCGTCAGCGCAACCGAAAGCATGATCCCAACGCTCTGTCTCTGGTGCCCATTTCTGTATCGTAACAGCGAATAACGAGGCTGTTAGGAAAGGCGAAGCAAGCAAGCCTCACACGCTCTTCGATACGGAGCCGTTATATCGCTTTATTAATATTACGTATAACTATATATAAAGTTAATAATTTAATTAATTACTATTAATTTATTTATTTTATACTACTATTAGGTTCTTTTTATAAAATCCTTTATTTACTTATTATTATATTTAATAATTTTCTCCTTTATAGCTTACTATTTTAGATTAAGTGTTTTATTAGTATTATTTTTATTAATAATAGTTTAGGGAGCTACTATTTAATAGTTAATATAAGTTTATTTATAACTATAATAAACGTTTTTACCTATTTATATATAAATAAATATATATTATTTAAAAATAGTATATTTATTCTACGTCCTTAAAATAATAAAATATGCTCTTAATAACTTAACTATATACTTATTACTAAATACTTTTATTTTGCCTATAATATATTTCCTTTATTTATATTTACTGTTTATAACATTTAGCCTAATTACTTTACTCTTTTAGTAATTTACAGGGGGATAAACAAAAAAGAGACTAATTAAAAATAATACCTTTTTTCAAAATTAATATAAAATTAATTAATAAGCCTATATATACGTGAATAATACCGTTTTAAAGAGAAAATTATAAAGAATTTTATAAAGATTTTAGTTACGTTATATTTATTACCTGTAATAAATTAAAGTTACCTAAATATAGTAATTTTCTTAATTTCTATTTTAGGTTCCTATAACTTTTTAGTTAGTAAATATATTTAACTAAAATTTTAACTATACTATTTTAGCCCTAGTATAGGTCACGTAACTAGTTTATTAAAGTATATTAATAATCTAATAATCTAATTATATTAATTATAAAAATTTTATTAAGGCTTATATAATTACTCTTTACGTAATATATTATTAATATTATAGTATATAATAATATCTTTTTATTTTTATAAACTTAAACTCCTATTTCCTTAAAATAGACCTAAATTTCTTAACACTTTAATCTAAGGTTAAACTTTTATTAAAAATAAATAATTTTCCTTTTTTATTTATTACTACTTTAAAAAAGTTTTAGTAAAGTATTTATAATGCTATAAAAAAATAAAAAGAAGGAGAATAATAATTATAATATCAAAAAGATTAAAAAGGGTAGAGTTTCTAAAGTAATTTAAGGAGATAAAAGAATTATTAATAGAGACTTAATTAAAAGTCCTAAAAAATAAAATAAAAAGTTATTTAATAGAAAATACCCTAAATATATTAAAAGGATATTTATAAAAAATTTAAAGAAAGAGGGTTACTCTATTAATAAAAGTAAAAGAAAACTAATAATAAATAAAGAAAATACTAAAAAGAGATTGAAATATACTAAAGAGAGTATAAAAAATATAAGAAATATAAATTTAAGAGAAATTATATTTTTTAATAAAGTAGTAATATAAAGGGGTAAAGTTAAAAAATGTTATTATAGAAAAAGGGGTAATAATAAAGTTAGAAGAGAATTAGCTGTTAGCTAATTACAAAGTAAGTTATTTTAATTTTTTAAAATATTAAAATATATAAATTTTTATATATTTTTAAGTTATAGTTTTAGTTTTTTAATATTAATTATATTAATTATTTATAGGCCGAAATCTTACTCTATAAGTTTAGGGTACAATTTAGGTAGGAGGTAAAAGTAATTTAGTATTTATTAAAATAGTAAATTTTTTATTTTTTATACTAATAAGGACTATATATATAAAGTCCTTATACCTGAAGTTAAACTAATTATAAAAAGGGATATGTTTTATATAGCTTTTTTCCTCTTGTTTTATTAATATAATAATATATATATATTATTATATTATTATATTATATTAAAATTATAATTATAATTTTTATATTAATATTAATTTAGGTCAATAATTTTAATAAGATAACGCCCCTATTTATAACATAACGGACGTTTTAAAGTAGTTTAAAAATAATAAAATTAAACTTTATTTTTACCTAGTCTATAGGACTAATTTAGCCCCTATAGAAAATATATAGGGTTATTTAAAATCTGGGCTAAATAATAATAAAAAGGCTAATTGAGGTATAGGATTAAGTTAAAAAAGTATAAAGTCTTTTAAAAGACCTATTATAATAGAGTAGAATAAAATACTTTAAAAAGTTATTCATAACTATATTTTATTACGTCCTAACGATTATAAGATAGTTATAGAAACTAAAGGCTACTATACTACATACTAGTAATCTATTAATTACTAGTTTATTATTAAAATATTAAAAATGTAACTTTTATTAATAATTATATAACTAATATATTAATATATAAAAATTATTTATATATTAATATAAAGTAGTGTCTATTACTATATATATATATATATAAAATAAGCCAATTTTATACCTTAGATAAAAAGTTATAATAGTCTAAACTAGGGTCCTAAAAGAGTTTTAATTTTACTAATTTTTTATTACTCCTAAATCCTTTTATAAGCAGCCCCTAAGTAGGTAAATAGAATAAGCTAGACCTTTACCTTTAAATAGTATTTTTTTGCATTTTTAGGCTTACTAATTAAAAAGTTATATAACTTTAAAAAAGGTACTTTTTTTAACTAGGTTTTGTTTTGTTCACCCCCCTCTAATAGGTTAAAAATATTATTATTAATAATAGAGATATATACTCTTTTAGTAGTAGGTCTAATATTAAATATAATTATTAGCTTTTATATTAGGAGTTACAGTTAAAATATTAATAAATAAATAATAAATAATATAATTTTTTATTTTTAAGTACTAGTACTTAATACCCTATAAAGAGTCTTTTTTATAAAAGAGTTGTCCTTTATTATAGTATTAAGATTACTATTTATAGTATAAATACTTAAAGATTTTACTATTACTTTATTAAATCTTTCTAGTTTTATATTTTTATTTAGTACGCCTTTTTACTATAATTAATATATTATAATTTGTGCTGGCTATCGCATAATCTGTTTAGGTTAGTAACGACGATAAAAGAGACCCTGACCCTAAGCAAGCCTCACAGTAAACCAACAATTGCGTAACCTAGTCAAGACGCGCTGGACGACCGGCACGACGAAGATATATCCGTTCACCAAACCCATTGATCCATTACCTACATTACTGCTGTACTACATAACTTCGGTTCCCTTGCTTGCAGCGGGCGACGCACGAGTCGGCGATGATTCCTACCCTACCTGCCATCCCTTCCTCCTTGCGCTTTGCACGCGCAGCAATCCAAGCACCCATCCATCCATCCCCTCGAGGTATCTATCCAACCACCAAACGCCGACGCTCATAAATCATAAACAGAAAATCACATACCGGCCATAACCCGTCGGCACGTCACCTCCCAATACTACTCCCACCCCAGGAGCTCGGCGCCCAACTACTCACCTTACTACTAATCGCGCTTCCACTCCACCAGCTCGCCCCACCATTCCCCCAGCCCTTCCCCCACTTCTTCTTGCCGCCGCCGAGCCCCGTCTTGGCCTCCATCTTGTCCTCCCACTTGAGCTTCGTCTCCATGGCCGAGTGCACCAAGTCGATGATGAGGAACGACGTCGAGCCGATGGCGCGGAAGAAGGCCAGCCCCGCCACCGACCACAGGATGAACTTGAGGTAGAAGTTGCTGCTGATGTGCGTGCCGCCGTACGCCTCCGAGACGGCCATGGCGAGGATCGCGTTGGAGATGAGCCACACAACCACCATGTACGTGCGTACGGCGCGGTAGTAGTCCTCCTGGGCTTGCGCTTCGTCGGGACCGGGCTTCGCGACTTCGACGCGGTCGCGCAGGTTGCGGAGCGCTTCGTCGTAGCCAGAGTCGATGTCGAGCTGCTCGGAGGGCATCTCGAGCTCGACGACGTTGCCCTTTTTCGCTCTGGCATCACCGAGATCCGTCTTGGCAACGTTGTCGCCTTTGGTGCCCCAGGTGATGTCGTGCGTGTTGCAGAAGGCGTAGACTTGCAGTGTGCAGATATAGCTGGGCAGAAGCGCGAAGTACTGCGCCGAGGACGTGAACATGTGCCAGGGATCCAAGTACATGAAAGACATCAGGAAGTACAAGCCGATCGTCGTCGCAGTCGAAATAATCAAGTTCGTGAAGACGTTGTTGCCGAGTACCTTTGGTTGTTTTGGATCCCTTAGCTGTTTGACGACGATAAGGATCGAGGCGAACGTGGTGTATGCCATGATAACGCAGTACGCAAGCATACTCCACAAGAACATCTTCTTCGCTCCTTGCGGTCGGTTGCCCATTGATAAGATGAACTGCATGCAGATCAACAGCACGCATACATATCGCAGGAAAATGAAGATGTATTTGGCAATGTTGTGGCCAAAGGGATCGTACTGCTTGTCACTGAGCGAACCGGCAATGAAGAAGAAGGTGAGGTAGAAGTTTGCGAGAGAGAAAAAGGTGAACATGAGCTGGACGAACTGGTAGACGAATTCTATGTGAAGGAGAATCTTGCGCCATAACGTGTGATCAGTAGCCCAGACTTGCTTGAAGTGGAGGAGCGAGTAAACGGCTGCGAAAAAAGCACCGTTGAGCCAACGACGACGTTGGGAGATGAACTCAGGAACGGCGTCTATACGGGTCAGTACCAATGTCCGAATGATATCCCTGAATAACTTACCGGGTACATCGGTCTCACCAGTGGCAGCCTTGACATATTTCAAGACCCACTCTTCGCTACGCTTCGCTACTAACTCCCAACATAGAATGCGATCTTCGGCGAGGTACATATTGGCTGTAAAGACGTCTGCATCTTGGCCGTGCAATGTCTCACCCTTGAAATATTGACTCAACGGGCCATGGCCCGTGTGGTCGTTCTGTAAGGCGATATATCGATATGCTGACAGGGCACCCGGCAAGACGGTGATGTATCCAAAGACCGATTCGAGTGGTTTATCAAGAATGTTGGACATCTTGTACTCAAAGTTTTGCGATGCGACCAACGGATTGAGTAGGCCAAGCCAACCTTTGCCCTTGCCTGCCTTGATCTCGCCAGCAGCACCCGCAACGGAGGAGTCGTTGTCAAACGTTTTCCAGAGATGGTACAACGCTTTGGGGCCAGGCTTGGTACCCACGTCGAGCAGAATACAAACATTGGGGTTGAGCGCTCTGCCGAAAGCATTGAAGAACCACCGATGCGAGTTGAGCTTCTTCTGGTTCCGCTCCTTCATGCAAAAGATCATCTGCACGGGCACGATACCTTTTTCAGCTCCCTTAAATTTGAGATCGGAATCCAGAGATACCTGAGTGGTGTACTCGTAAACATGGGCGGTGACTTCGCGCTGGTTGACGTGATTCTTTGCAATGCCCTTCTGGAAGCAACCCATGGCAGCGAGAGCGTCCAGGGTGCGCGGGTGCACCTTCTGGCGACCATCCGAGATGATGCAGACAACAATCTTCTGCCAGCCATCCTTGCCCCAGGTTCGGGATTTTGTTCGAGAGCAGAAGTGACTGATGTTGCGCATGACGCCGTGCATTGTTCGGGTGAAGTCGATCTCGTTCTCATTATACATGGTGATACAAATGAACAGCTCCGTCTCCCGCGTCGTGCCAATATTCTGCCGCAGCTTGTACCCTCTATCCACGAAGTCATCCGGGTCGCAGGTTACGGCTGTGTATCGCATATGCGTAAACTCTATGTCGTCGCGCCGTGGCAGGAAACTGTACAGGATGGTCGGGATCTTACACTCGAGGATGAGTTCACCGTTGATGAGGCGGACCTCCTTCTTTGTCATGACAGCATCTCGCGCTCCGCGTCGCGGCTGTGCAGTCTCTGGCGCTGGACCGTAGTGGTCAATCTTCTCATCCAGCTCTGTGTAGTCGTCTGTAATGGTCTCCTCGGTCATGTACGAGTCTCGTGAGTTTAACTCCGGCCGCTCATCGCTGTACTCAGTGAACGGGTCGTCATCATTGATGGGTATCGAGGTCATGTCGAGGGTCGCATTTGAGTCGCGCGAGATGGGCCTGCTACCGGCGAACAGCGGTGCGGGAGGCAGCGGCCGCTTAGGACTCCCGGGGCGTCCATTGCCATATCTTGAAGAGGGCGTGCCCGGCCGCGGACTGCCATTGAGATCTTCGGGCTCGTATGGATGCGACGATGCCGGCGGTCGGGCGTAGTCTGTGGAAGTGCGCGTGGGCGAGTATGGCCGCTCTGGCGAAACCGGGCGGCGGTAGGGCACGTACGAGGGAGAGTCCTCCCCAGGAGGGGGCATGTTCGGCGCAGTGTCGAGCACTGAGGGCGCCCTGGAGATGGGTAAGGAGGACGTGGAGGGCTGATGGGATTGAGCCACTGGCGATGGTGGCCTGCGGGATTCATACAATGGTAAGCCTGGGTCCTGCTGCTTCTTGGTGGGCGAAAGGCGGTCCACGAGCCGCGTCTTGATCGACTTGCGCTTCAGTGTCTGTGGCACCGGCTTAGAGGCCGATGTCGAGCTCAGCGCTGCGTCGGCCTCGCGCAGAAGGTCGACGATGCCAGCCTCTGCGGCGGCCTGCTTGCCCACTTCGGAGCGCGTGAGCCCGTCGCCCAGCGTGCCGGCGGTGCTGCACATGGCCGAGAGCAGCGACGCTGATTCTGATGGTTGGGGTTTTCTGCGCGCGCAGTACAAGATGAGTATGGGGAAGTGGAGAGGAATGTAGGAAAGAAGTGATACTCACGACACATAGCTCTGTGCATCGTTGGCGTGGGTCAACAAGCGCATCGTCGCCCCTCCTTGCAGATGGCTCGGCGACGGCTCCTCATCGTCGTATGCAGGTGGGCGACCGTACGGCGCATGGCCTGGTGTGGTGGATCCGTCCATCACCTGTGTTTTGGTGCTGTCTGCGCCAATGCACCGCGCAACTGGCCTCGTGTCGTTAACGGAGCGATGGGATGGTGCGTGATAGTCTATAGTCGAGAGGAATGCAAATTGTATGCGTTGTATGCTCGGTGTGTTTGCGGGTGTTCTAGAGCGAACGTCGCGGCGGCAACTCCGGCACCGTGGGGCGTGTTTGGAAATACTGCGTTGCCGGGCAACGAGCTAGCGACCCTGCACGGTTGCATGCGCCTCAATGCCATTCCCAGGTCTGGCCGCATTGCGCTACGTCTCAGACGGCCCCCGGCGTCTTCATTTGGTCCCACGGGTGTCTAATATTGCATGCAACGACCTTGGTAGGCACTTGGAGAGCCATCGCACTCATGTCTGCGTGCGAATTCGGGCAATGGAGTGGTATGACGGAGACCCGGAGGCGGTGGTACCAAGGAACAAGTCTATTTCTGTAGGTTCGATCGTAAATCTGTCTGACGTAGCGAAGGTTCAAACTCCGCTCTTAAGCTGTTTTTCTTCAAGATGACCTTCACCAATAAAATCCCGGCACCTGGTGAACTTCCACTACTTCGTCATTGTCCTTTCGTAACTACTGCGACGGTATATCGACATCGGGTAGCCGATATCAGACATCCATGCATAGCGCATACAAGTATAGAATCATAAGAATAGTGCTTCCTGTCTGCTCAGCCCTTTTCGAGCGTCCCCATCGCGCTTTACGCTGCGCTGTCCTCCTACCACCCATTTAGTTATTACCCTTCCCAATTATGCGGTTGAACGTGTTGCCCGTTCCATCGTCGCAGCCGAGCACGCCTTGCTGAGAGGTAGTGGCGCAGAACTCGTTGGGCTTCAGGTCGAGACTGCCATCGTCGATAACGGGGGTGCCGGGGTCAGCGTTCCCCTTGAGCGCCTCCGCAATGGAGATGGCGTTGTTGCTCTGACGCTTGCCGATCTTCTTGTTGAATGTGCCACCGGTGCCGTCATCGCAGCCGAGTATGCCGCGGGTCGAGGTCGTCGTGCAAGACTGGCCTGCTTTCAAGTTGAGACTGCCGTCGACGACAGGAGTGCCGGGCGGGTTCTTGCCCTTGAGCGCCTGCGCCACGGAGATGGCCTTGTTGTTCTGACGCTTGCCGATCTTCTTGTTGAATGTGCCACCGGTGCCGTCGTCGCAGCCGAGTATGCCGCGGGTCGAGGTCGTCGTGCAAGACTGGCCTGCTTTCAAGTTGAGACTGCCGTCGACGACGGGAGTGCCGGGCGGGTTATTGCCCTTGAGCGCCTGCGCCACGGAGATGGCGTCGTCGCCGAAGGCGGGGACAGGAGTGGCAGAAGCGAAGCTTAGGATGGCGAGGGCGATGGCGGCGGTTAGCTTCATGCTGACGGCGCGTGGTTTATTGTGTATCAAAAAGGACTAGCTTATAGGCCGAATAAAGTAGCGGACCTGCCGAAGAAGAGAAGAGAAGGGAAGGAGATGTGTTGGAAGGAATGGAATCGTGCTGAAGAGATGCCTCTTTTTTGCCTGAACAGACACTTCGTTCTTATACACAGGTTTCGTCCCTCGCGCCCATCGTCCCACCATCGCGGAGTATCCGCGATAGCGTTAGCGCCTTGCGAGCTTGAAACCTGCCTGCGGACTTGAAGATTGCTGGCGTGACGGGCGCGATGTTTGGCAAGGATACATGGGGAAAGCCACATCCTAGCGACGTGAGGCGAACCGCAAAGCGTTCATTGGCTGTGCGGCCGGTCACAATTATGCTGTTGGGTTTAGTCTTGGCCTGATTCTTGGCCTGATGGTTGATGTTTTCCCTTCTCCGTACTAAAATCGCATACGGAACACCTGTGACAGTTTGATCGCCGTGTCGTCTGTGACACGCGCTGATAAGCGTGATAGTTAACACCCTAGGCTAGATTAAGCAGTCCTAATAACGCGATATTATCGTGGTTGTAGATACACCCTAACGTATACCTATAACAAGGTTTTGAGCACCTTGCGCTCTTTAATAAGTACATTACGGGGAGATATTACCCTTTTCTATTTAACACTTAAAAACAAACTTATATAAGCGTGTGCAGGACACGCCCTTCGTTAGTATGCGTCGTATCTAACTCTTAAGCAAACGCAACGACGAGTCCCCCTCTACCGACTTAGCACTATTTATAAACCAGTAGGATTTCTTTTATTATAATTACTAACCTAAACAGATTATATAATATCTAGAATAAATTATATATATTTATATACTAATCGAACAAATAGTGTGGCTGTAGTGGCTCGGAGCGACTAAAAGGGGTTTTAAAAAAGGAGGAGTATGTGTATACCTTTATTAAGTATAAATTATAATATAATAATTATATAATAACTAAAAGCCGTACTAAATAAATATATAATAAAATAGAGATAGTAAAAATACAAAAAATTAATAGTAAATAA
Source organism: Pleoardoris graminearum (assembly GCA_030770415.1). Lineage (NCBI taxonomy): Eukaryota > Fungi > Ascomycota > Dothideomycetes > Pleosporales > Didymosphaeriaceae > Pleoardoris > Pleoardoris graminearum. The sequence goes on from JASEKS010000341.1 coordinate 12,388, forward strand.
TAGTAAATATAAATACTTATTATAATATTATAGCTATAAAAAATTAATTAAATATATTTTATTTTTTATTTTATATATTTATTATTACTATATTTACTATACTAAAGTTACTAAGTATATTTTTTATAATTAACAATTTATTATATTTTAATAACTTAAATTAGATGTTAAGTAAAAGTAGTAATAATTTATAAAAGAGGTATTATAATATAAATTAGTAATGGGTATTAATATTATAACTATAAATTAATAAATTAATAGTATTCTATAAATCTAAAATATAAAATGAAAATAGAATTAAATATAAATATTTTATTATACAGTTATTTTTTATAATATATTTATAGTACTTAGTTATAATTTATTTAATATAATAAAATTACTATTAGTAACTGTTTAGTTTAAAAAAAGTACTATATATATTATATACTCTAATAATTAGTTCTTAAAGATACTACGCTAAGTTTAATTAAAAACAATAGTACTAAAATTAATACGTAATAACTACTTAAAAGTATTTAATAGTTTTATAGCTTAGAATAATTTATTACTCTTTATAGTAACTTATATATATATATTTACTATTATAAATTAATACTACGTAGATAATTATAAAAAAAAGAAATAGTAATATATTATAATTATAATATACGTAATAGTATCTATAATACTATTTACTAATAATAGTATACTACTACTTTAAAATTGAACTATATACTTCTAGTATATTAAAAAAATTAAATTTTAATAAAATATATATACTAAATCCGTGTTAGACTATATAAAAAGTATATTATATACTCTAAGTTTATAAATTAAACTAAATAAATAAGAAATATTAAGTAATAACTATATTTAATATACCTAATATACTACTATTTATTTTTATAGGTAACTTATAAAAGTTAATACTTATATAAAATAATTTTATACTTATAGATAAAAAACTACTTAATCTAGTTAAAGAAAAATTATCTAAGTAAGTAAAAAATAAGTTAAAAATTTACTATTTATAGATACTACTAAGTAAAAAAAAGTTATTAAAATAACTATTGCTATACTACTCTATAAAATAGTTAATGAATAATAGTAAATTATAAAAAAAAATTTATTAGTAACTATAAAACTAATAACACTAATACTAATACTAGTAATAATAGGACGCTAGAGTATAAAATTAACATAATTTTTAAATAAATAAATAAATATATTAAAAGTAATATTTAAAAATAAAATAATTGTATATAATTCTAAATTTTAATTAGAGTAATATAAAATAAAGTTTCTAGTATATAATAAAAGTACTATTCTATTATATTTATTTATAGACGCTATATTAACTTTGTATATTATAAACTTACTTAATATATATAAATAAAAATAGAGGCACTATAACTAAAGTCTATTAAATATAAAATTTTCAGAATTCTGTTATAGCTAATAAAGTAATAATTTAATAAATAATTTATTAAGTAATAGTAGTAATAATAGTAAAGTAATCACTATAAACTAATAATAAAATATTTATAAATTATTAATTTAGATAACGTAAAGCTATAGACTATAGAGTATATTTAAAATTATATATATAAAGTTTTTTCTACTCCCCTATAATACTTATTAAAATATTTTTTATTTTAGATTATTATAGCTAAAAAGACTTTAAAGCCTACTTTTAGGCGTCTAATAGTTATAGAGGAGAGTAATATAAAAAAGAGTTAATGCATAAAGTTAACTTTTTTATAAAATTATATAAAAATTAAATAATAAAGCTAAAAATATATAAATAATACGGTTTTAAAGAGACAATTAAGTAGATTTTAATTACTATTTTAGTTCCTGCTTACTAAGTATAGGTAAATAACTAAAATTACTATTACGACTTAGGTGTCTCCGCTCTAGATAGGAGCGTACTTATATAATAAGGGATATATAGTCTACGCTACGGGGCTTTAGCTAAGTAGTAATTTATCTTTTTACTTTTATAGATAATATATATTTAATTTATTTTATATATTATACTATATTACTACTCTATTCTAATTCCTAATATTTAAATTGCTCTTTTATCTTTAGGAGTAATCTAGTATAATATAGCTCTAAAAAAGTCTTATTACCCTATTATACGTAATACGTTAGTTTTATAAAATACTATAATTATTAAGAAACTTAAAGAAGACCTTAAATTCTTTTTTACTATCTTTACTACTTAAGTTTTTTAAAGTTTTATATAAGCCGCGGAGACGCCTCTATTAAATTTATTAAACTATAAGAAAGTATAAATAGCTGCTAACTATTATAGTTAAATATTATTATTTTAAATAAAACTCTTTATATTTACTAATTTTAAAAATAATACGCGCTTAGCTCCGATAAGTTAAAGATAAAATAAAATAAAATAATTACTTAATATTTACTATTACTTTAACGTAGGTAACTAAATTATAATTTTAAAAAATCTAACTATTTTATAAAATTATACTATTTTAGCTTTTATTCTAGCTATACGTCTATTAACGGTAAAGGCCCCTTATATCTATAAAAAGAAGGGTAAACGTAATTTTAACTTTTAAAGAAATAATTATAAACGCTCTTTTTGCTAATTATTAACCTTTTTCTTAATAAAGATCTTAAAAGTTATATTTACTATTACCTATATTAATAATTTTCTTTAACCTACCTGAAAGACTAAAGTTATTTTAAAACTTAGTACTAATCTACTTTAAAAAAAGACTTAGGACTTTTTAAAAATTAAAATATTAGACGCCCTTACAGTACTGCTATAATAGTTTAATAAAACTAAAATTAATTTTACATAAACTATTTAGTAGCTTAAGTAGTTTTTTATAAAACTTTTAAACTATATTTATGTTCTTTAAGAGGAGCTGGATATACTTAAAACTAGTAAAAAACACTAATAAGTTTAAAACTTTATACACTATCTAAATAAAGATCTTAAAGCTAGGTTATACACTTTAGAGAAATAATAAATTAATACTATTACTAAAGTAGAAAAGAGGACTTATTTTTTTTAGTTAATATAGAAGATAACTAATTCTAGTAATTTTAAAATATAAAAACTAAAAAAAAATATATATAAAATATATAAGAATCTACTAGACTCTAAAAATATTTTAGGTAGACCTAATAGGTATAGTTAGGTACTAACTAGTTTAATAGAGTACTAACTAAAATAAAGTCTTCTACAAGTATATTAATATATTACTATTATAGTAAAAAGGGCTACTATACTTTTAACTACTAGTATAAAGATAAGCTAGCAGCTCCTAGATCTAAAAAAATAACTAATAAAACTATATTATTAACTTGGGCAGAAAAAGAGAAAAAGTAAAAATAATTATAGTATTTACTACGTATATTAAAACTATTATAAGCTATTTACTAAAAATACCTAAGATTAAGAATATTAGTAGTTTATTTAACTAGTTATATAACTAATTTAAAGGGATAGTTACTTTAAAAACTAGAATTATAAATAAAGACTATATTAAAATTTTAGTAGACCTAGAGTTCGCTTTAAATCTTATAAATACTAAACTAATAAAGGAGATAGACTTAAAAGTAACTACTTTTAATACATTATTAGTATAAGTAGTAAATAATTTTAATATAATTATTTATAGTACTACTATTACTAAAATAAACCTAACTAACTTATATAGCTAAATTAAATTTAGCTAATTTTATTTATAATTACGGATCTCCCTTAATATAAAAATTTTTTAAACTTATCTTCGTTTAACTAAAAAAACCTAAAGATATATACTACTACTTAAAAAGTCCTCTTTAAAAATAACTTAAAAAAATAATACTCTTATTAAAAATATTACTCTTAAAAGTATAAAAGAGTTTAAGTATACTATACGTAACCTAACTATGTAAATATATATATATTTAATAGAGTTAACAGAGATTCTAGTCTAAAATAAACTAATTAAGTATAAAAAATATTCTATACTATCTAAATATTATAATATTTTAGATCTAACTTTAGATAAAAATTTTCAGATTTCTATAAACTACAGATTAAATAATCTAAAAATTAATTTTAAGTTTAGTACTAATCCTTTATATTATTTTATATATAATATTTTAGTTACTAAATTAGAGGTTCTTAAAAAGTATTAAAAAAATATTTTAAACGCAGGTTTATTCGGCGATTAAAATTCTTAGCTAAAATTTTTATCCTCTTTATAAAAAAGAAAAAAGGCGGCCTTAAACTCTATATACACTATAAAGGTTTTAATAAGATTATAATTAAAAATTATAGTACTCTTTTACTAATTATAAAATTACTAAACTATTTTATAAAAGTATAAATCTATACTAAACTTAACTTATAAAAAGCTTACTATTATATTTATATTATAAAAAGTAATAAATAGAAGACTATATTCTGTATAAGATATAGTTACTTTAAGTATATAATTATACTTTTTAGTTTAATAAATATATCTACAAAGATCTAATAGCTAATATTATAAATACTAACTAAATTAATTAATATAATCTACATCGTGTATCTTAATAATATACTTATTTTCTTAAATACTAAACAAAAATATAAAAATTATATAAAAAAGGTATTACAGTATTTGCGTAAAGTAAAACTTTACTTAAATTTAAAAAAATATTCTTAGTATACTACGTTTATAAAATATTTTAGCTTTATTATTTTACGTAAAAGTCTTTTAATAAACCTAATTAAAGTAAAGATAATTTAAAACTAGTTTAAACTTATTTATATATATAATATTTACGTCTTTATTAGCTTTATAAATTACTATTATAAATTTATAAACTAATTTTTTTAATTAGTTTTACTATTTACTAAATTAACCTAAAAGGCGCTAAATAGCGTTAAAGGTAGGCTAGCTATAAAAAATAAAAAAAGCGTTTATATAAATATAGGCAACGGTAGTAAAAAAGGTTTTAAAAAATTTTAAAATAATTTTTTTAAAATACTAATACTTTTATACTGTAAGAATAGAAAATAGACTTAGGTTAAAATATATACTTTTAATAAAACTATTAATACTATTTTAAGCTAATTAGTTTTTAAGAGGGATAGATTATTTTAGTAATAGCTAATTAACTTTTATATAAAAAAGTTAGGCGGCGCGTAGTACTATTACAATATATATAATGAAAAACTTTTTATTATTATAAAAAGTATTAAGTACTAAAAATAATACCTATAAGATACTTAATTTAAAATCTTTATAAATTATAATAATCTATAATAATTTATATAAATAAAAACTCTATTATTATATTAGGTATAGTTATACATATTTCTCTTTAAGTATAATTTTAACATATTTTATAAAATAGAATTAATAAATTTAACTAATATCCTATCTTACCGGCCTAATTATATACTAGGGTCTAAAATAGTTAAATATAAACGTAGTACAGCCTTTATAAAACCTATAAAAAAGTTATTATAACTTTTTATTATAAAGGTTAACAGGGCCACAGTTTTTATAATAATAATTTATATATAAATAAACTATAAATATAACTTAAAACTTATAAAAGTAATTTGAAATTTTAGGCTACGTAATTTACTTAAAAAGGAAATAACTATTTTAAAATACGTAATAGACCTAAAAGATAAAAATTAAATTTATTTAAAAATAGTAATAATAATTTATAACAAAATAATCTAGAAAACACTAAATTAAGAGTAATAAAACTAATACAGTCCTATACTTTTAAAAATAAAATAAGGGTAATTATAGAATACTATAATAGTCCCCTTTTAAGGTATTTTAGTATAAAGCGTACTCTTCAGCGCGTATAGCGTAAATATATATAAATAAATATATTTAAAAATATTACTAACTATATTTATAACTATAAGTACTATTAGCGAGCTAATTTAAAAATATATAAACTATATAGTCTCCTCTATCTACTTTTTATCTCTAATAGACTATAGCAACACGTAACTATAAATTTTATTATAAACCTATCTTTTAGTTGCTATACTAAAATTATATATAATATAATTTTTATAATTATAGATTATTTTTTTAAAAACGTCTATTACGTACTTATAAAAATAAATTAAAATAGTATTAATTTAGTCTAGTCCTAAATATATAAAGTTATAAAACTTTATAGAAACCTAAAAATAGTACTATTTAATAAAAGTCTACTTATATAAGTAAAGTATTAAAATACTTTTTACTATTATTTAAACTTAAAGCGAATCTTATCTTCTGCCTTTTATTTATTAATAGATAGGCAGATAAAATAGTAAAATAAAATTTTTGAATAATACTTTTATATCTTCTATTACTTAGAGTAAAATAATTAAGCGTTATAAATTTTTTATATAGAATTTATCTATACTAATAGTTAGTACTTTAATACTAAATATACACTCTTTTAAGTCTACTATAGATATAGCCTAAAAAAGCTAAATTAGCTTTTATAGGGGCTACGTAAGAGAGAAAATTTTTAAGTATTTTACTTAGCCTCTAAACTTATTAATATTTATAATAAAGCTCAACGAAAACTAATAGTAGTATAAAAGTATAAAAAAATATTTTAAAATAAAAAGCGTCTCCTACTAAATCTAAAATTAAAAAGTAAAGTCTAGATTTTAAATTATTATATACAATTTATAAGACTGAGTAAAAAGATTAACTAAAAATAGTTAAGTCCTAGTATAGTAATTAAATATATAGATAGTTTACCTACTATATATAAAATTAAACTTATAAGTCTAAAATAAGTCTATTTAATCTTTTATCATTTTTTATTAAAATTATATAAACTTTAGGGCACACTGCCGTATAAGTAATAACTAATAATTAATATTTTACGCTAATTTAGCAATAATATATATAATATAACATATATTATAAATTATAAACGTAATAAGTCCAATTAATAAAAATACTTTATTAAATAGAAAAACTATTTAAATAAAAAGAATACTTAGGAACTAAAAGCCTTAATTAGTATAAAAACATTAAAAAGGTTCTAAAAATAATTTAAAATTACTTTAAGGAAATTTAAAACAACCCTACTAAACTAAATAATATAAAAGCAAAGTAGACCTTCTATAAAAAATAATAATTTACTTAAAAGTATACTAGTATAATAATACTAAAGCCGCCCTTTTAAAAAAAGAAAATAATTTAAAATAACTCTATTTAGACCCTAAAAGAGCTAAAGGGTCTATTTTTTTTCTCTTTTAGTAGTTATAGGTGCTAAATTAGTGTAAAAAGACTCTTAGTATAAATTAATAGTTTATTTTAAACTACTTTAGGACTATATTTCTTATTTAAAATAAAGTTATTATTTTTTACTCTTACCATTCTATACGTATTTTTTATAAAAAATTTAGTAATATAAATAGTCCTATTAGAAGTTAGAGTAGTTTAATAGTATAATAAAAGAATTATAAAAAATATATAAGTATATTATAGTAAAATAAAAATTATAATTATTAAAAATTAGTACTATCTAGACTAAATTACTATATTAAGACTCTATAAACTATATCTATTACTAAAGAGTTCCTAAATTCCCTATATAAAGAAAAAAGGACTTAAGAATTTATAAACTTATCTAACTATTCTCTAAAAATACTATAATAGTAATACTTTTTACTATTTACCTCTAAGTATAGTTACTAAAAAAGATAACTAACTAATAATTATAACTAATAGTAGAGATAGTCGCGTTATTTTTAGTATAATAATTAGTACTAAATTAAATATTAAAGTATATAACCTTCTTACGTTTATTACTATTAATAAAAATAAAACTTAAACTAGTAGAGCTAAAAGTCTAATAAACGCGTTAGTTACTATAGCGGAAACAAGTTAATAAAAAAAATAATATAAAAGTTTAAATTTAAGTCTAAAACTAAGTAGTATAATCGGTGGCTTAATAGTTTTATTTAATTTTTAAACTAATTAGAGTTACCATATAGAAAGTACTAGACTTTTAAAAGGCACGTTAGTAATTAAGTATATTAAAAAGTACTAAATTAGTTTAAATAATACTATTATACTACTATAGCGAATACTTATACCCTCTTTATTTTTTTTAAAAACTTATTTAGAAATTATTAAACTTATTATTAATTTTTATATACTTTTACTTCTTTTTAAAAGCTGTATTAGACTAACTACGCCTATAAAAGAGAACGCCGGACTTATCGTACTTATTAGTAAAATAAAGAGCGCCGCTATACGTATAAAATTTTTAAAAAATCTAATATTACTACTATATAATAATTAACGCTAAATTGCTCTAAATCCTTATAAACTATTTATTTACTTAATTAAGTTTACTATAATTTACTCGTAGACAATCTTAATCTTTTTATTAGTTTTTTTTTTTTTTTTTTTTTAGATTTTCTTAGGCGCCTTAGCTATATTAAAGAATAAAAAAGTAGTAAGCTTAGCTATATACTAAAATTAGCGTTTTTTAAGAATTACGGGGTACTTAATATAGTATAGGTTTATAATTTAATATTTATATTTATAAGTTAGGCTTTATATATCGTACGGCGTTACTTATATGCTTTTTAGCCTAAAATAAAATACTTATTTTTATTACTAACTAAAATCTTACTAATAGCTATTTTTAGCTGTTTAAAATACTAAAGCTTATTATAAAAAGGCTAATTAGTATAATTAGAACTATATAGCGTTTAATAGTACTAAATTAGTACTTACTATATAATAAAAGGTCTTTTTTTTAAATAAAAGAGGTAAGTCTTCATCTAATAGCTCTTATATATAGACGATTTTTACTTATTTTTATTAAAGTCTATTAAATACTAGTATTTTTAGTTTATAATATTATATTTTACTATTATTATAGTATAGCTAATATATAGTAATTTTATATCCTATTTATTTTTTTTAGTTAACTTAACGCAGAAATTCTTAAGTATATAATATTTTAGAGGTATTATAGCAGTGTAAACTAAAACTTAATAATATAACTTAAAATTTAATAGATAAAGGCTTATTACGACTTAAAATAACTATATAGTATAATTAGTACTAAATTTTACTACTTCGCACCTTATATAAAATACTTACTTTTAAAGAATTAGGTTAAACCTAAAGTAGAAAGTAGAAGTAAAAGTCCCTAAAACCTAATTTTATAGCTAAAAGTGCTAAAACACTAGCGCTAATGAAATAATATTATTAATTAACTTATTATATAAATAACTATACCTAGCAGAAATAGTAAAAGATAAATAGTATTAAATATTACTAAAAAGTAAGCTATAAAAAAAGGCCTTAAAAAATATTTAATTTTATTATTTAATACTATTATACTAAAATAGTCTAAAAAGTACTAAATAGGTATATATAGGCTATATATATTTATATTACTTACTTTCGGGCTAAGAGTTGTCCTAAAAAGAAAATAATATTATAATTTAAATATCTCTGCTTTAGATAAGAGTGTATTTATATAATAAAAAATATATAGTCTATACTACGGGGTTTTAGCTAAGCAGTAATTTATCTTTTTATTTTTATAGATAATATATACCTAATTTATTTTATATATTATACTATATTGCTACTCTACCCTAATTTCTAACAATTACCTAAACTTAGTAATTTATTTAACTCTATTTTTAAGTTTATATAATTTTACAGTTAGTAAATATATTTAACTAATATTTTAATTATACCCTTTTAGGCCTAGTCTAGGTTACGTATCTAAATTTTTAAAGTATATTAGTAATCTAATAATAAAATTATATTAATTATAAAAATTTTATTAAGAGTTATATAATCACTACTTACGTAATATATTTATAATATTATAATATATTATAATATCTTTTAACTTTTATAGATTTAAACTTCTATTCCCTTAAAATAGCGATAAATTTTGTAAAACTTAAATCTAAAATTTAACTTTTTTTAAAAGTAAATAATTTACCTAATTTAATTACTACTATATTAAAAAAGTTTTTTACTACTATTTACTATACTATACAATGTATTAAAAATAAAAAATATATAATAATAATATAAATAAAATTAAAAGCGGTAGAGTTTCTAAGGTAACTTAAAGAGAAAAAAGAGTTATTAATAGAGACTTAACTAGAAGTCCTAAAAAAGAAAATAAAAAAACATTAATAAAAAATAGTTTAAATATTATAAAAACGACTTTATAAAGAGTTTTAAAAAAGAATAATTATAGTATTAATATAAGTAAAAAAAAAAACTTATAATTAATAAAGAAAACGCTAAAAAAAGATTAAAATACGTAAAAGAAAATATTAAAAATGTTAAAAATATAAATAAAAAAATAATATTTTCTAATAAATTAGTAATATAAAAGGGATAATAGAATAGATAATATTATAAAAAAAGAGGTAATAATAAAGTTAGAAGAGAACTAGCTATAAGCTAATTATAAAGTAAGTTATTTTAACTTTTTAAAATATTAAAATATGTAACTCTTTATATATTGTTAAGTTATAGTTTTAGTTATTTAATATTAATTATTTTAATTATTTTATAGGATAAGACCTTAAACTATAAGTTTAGGGTATAATTTAGATAGAAAGTAAAAGTAATTTAGTATTTACTAAAATATTTAATTTTTTTTGCTTTATTTACTAGTAAAAACTATATAAATAAAATTCTTATACCTAAAGTTAAATCTTTAATAAAAAGGAGTAAGTTATATAATCTATTCTTACTCCTTTTTTTTTAATATAATAATATATATATTATTATATTATTATATTATGTTATAATTATAAATTTTATATTAATATTAATTTAGATTAGTACTTTTAATAAAATAACGCTCCTATTTATAGAATAACAGACGTTTTAAACTAGTTTAAAAATAATAAAATTATACTATTTTCTTATCTAGCTTATAGCCCTAATTTAGCCCCTATAAAAAATATATATTAGGTTATTTAAAATAAGGGCTAAATAATAATAAAGAGGCTAATATAGGTATAAAATCTAGTATATAAAGTATAGAGGCCTTTAAAAGAGTTATTATAAAAGAGTAAAATAATATGCTATAAGAAGTTATTAATAACTATATTTTATCTTTTCCTAACTATTATAAGGCAGTTATAAAAGCTAAAGGCTACTATACTAAATATTAATAATTTATTATTTACTAGTTTATTATTTAAAATATACAAAAGTGAGTTTTATATATAATTATATAATTAATATATAAATATATAGAAACATTTAGTATACTAATAAAACCTAGTATCTATTATTATATATATAAAAATAAGCTAATTTTACACTTTAAATAAAAAGTTATACTAACTTATAGTACGGCCCTAAGAATTTTTTATATTTACTAATTTTTTTATACCTCTAAACCCCTTAATAAGCAGGCGCTAGTAGGGTAAATAAAATCTACTAGTTTTCTTTTTTAAAGTACTATTTTTCTAGTAGTTTTAGATTTACTAATTAAAAAGATATATTATTTTAAAGAAGGGTTTTTTTTAATTAACTTTTTTTTTTCACCCTCCCGTAATTAATCCTAGCTAAGAAAATAATAATTATCTTAACTTTTACTAAAAATTTAAATAACTAGTAGGACTATATTAAAAACTATCTGAAATATTATTATAAGCTTATATAAAGAGCTAGTGTTTTTTAAAAGACTATTTTTTTTATTAATATTTTTAATTTTAGGTTAATTATAATATAGGTCTTCATCCTTAAATATAAAATATTTTTAAATTTTAAAGCCTATAGTTTACTATATAGTTATATAATAAAGCTTATAAAATAGTAGTATAATAGTATTAAATTTTTTAACCTAGCCTTACCTAACTTTTTCGATATATTAAGTATAAACGTATATATATACTCCTCCTTTTTTAAAATCCCTTTTAGTTACCCTAAGCTACTACAGCTATACTATTTATTTAATTAATATATAAATATATAAATAATATTAAAAGCTTACTAAATAAAATAAAGTTATTAAGTTAAGTAAAAAGAGACAGTAATATATATTTTAAAAAAAGATTTTTTAAAGTAATTTAAAAAAAAGAGATACGACTATAATAGGAAAAGCTCTTAAAAGTAGTTTTTTTTATATATATAATAAAGTTGCTATTAGTCACTATCTAATTAGGAAGATAAGTATTATATATATTATATAACCTAACGACCGGCTCTTAAAAGTACTATATTAAACTTAATTAGAAAAGGTACTACGCTTACTAAAATAGGCACGTAATAACCGCTTAATAGTATATTGTAAATTTACAGCTTAGTATAATTTATTACCCTATATAGTAATTTATACTTATATATTTACTATTATAACTAATACTAAGTAGGCATTTATAAAGAAAAAGAAAAAAAATAGTATATTTATAGTATAAATTACGCTACCTAAAGTATCGCTTTACTAATTATAATATAGTACTTCTATAACTGCGTATCTAAAAGGCGCACTCCTAATACTATAAAATAGACCTAAAAGTATATATATAGGCCTATACTAGGTATTATAAAGTATATAATATTTATAAAGTATAATATAGGCTTACGCTAAGCACCGTAAAAAGTACTATAAAATATATAATATCTATAAAGTAAACTAATATTATAATTAAACTATTATAACTCGTGCTAGGCGTAGTAGTTATAAATAGTACTTAATATTATATATAATACTATAGTACCGCAGGTGCGTAACTAATAAATAAAAATAATTACTATAAAATAGGTAAAATCCTTAAAGGCCTAAGGCTATAAATAAGGTAGCTATTACGTTATAATCTACTTATATTATAGAAGGAGGAGCTAATTAGCTTACTACTTATAGATATATACTAGTTACTAAAGGTATATAATAAGTTATTTTATAAGAGTAATAATAATAATTAATAAGTATAAATAAGTTAAAAAAGAACTAGCAGTATAATAAAGACGTTATTTTAAATATATAAAAGCGCTTACTAAATATAAGAGCAAATATAGAAGACTATTTAAGCTTTATTAAAACAATAATAGAGTATACTAGTACTAGTATAATATAGATAAAGGATATAAAAAGCCTTAAAGCTTTTTTAGACTAAATACTTTTAACACGATAATAATAGCTAGTAGGTCTAAAATAATAAAAATAAATAGCTAAATATATAATTTAATAAAATAAAATATTTTATATTAATTATTTTATTATAATTCTAAAACTTTTAGATCTCTATTAAGATTGTTAAAAGTAGTTAAAATTATGTATATATATACGTAAAAGTAAAGTAGGTACTAAAAAGAAATATACTATAGCACTATAAAATAGTTATATAAGAGCTTTCTATAAGAGGAGTTATTAGTAATTTTAAAACAAAACTAAAAAACTTTAAAGAGAGTATAGTATTATTTTAATAGTTTAATAATTATTAATAAAATTATAGATTATTAGTAGTAATAGAAAGTTATTATAGTTACTATAAGATAACGACTTTTTTAACACATTAAGTATAAAGGTATATATATACTTTTTCTTTTTTAAAACCCCTTTTAGTCGCCCCGAGCTACTACAGCTACACTATTTATTTAATTAGTATATAAATATATATAGTTACTATATAAAAAGCATATTACAAAAAGTTAATTATATAATATAGTAGAAATGTACATACCTAGTTTAAAATTACGTATTATTTTAGTAGTAACCTAAAGAGAGAGAATAAAAAGTAGTATAGTTTAATACTATACAGAATATTTAAAAGTAAATAAAAATAAGTTTTTAAATATATAATAATAATTAGCTAGTATAAAAGAATAGAAATAAATTACTTAGTGTATAAATAAATAATAGAAAATATTTTATAGTAATTATTATATTATAATTTTAAAATCTATACACTTTTATGAAGACTAGTAATTATACTTAATATACTTAATAGTATTAATTATTTATTAAATACTAATTACTTAATATTTAGTATTTATTATATTTTACTAATTACTAAGTAGTTATATTATTTATATATTATATTTATATTATATTTAACTAAAAAAAAATCGAGTATATAGTAATTTAATATATTAATATTTAATATAATATTTATACAATTATTTTTTATTATATAAAAATATAATATAGTTTAGACTTATTTATAAAATATTATTATTTAAAAAAATTAAAAGATCTAATGCTTTATGAAAACTTATATTAAAAAGCTATTAATACCTATATTAAATTTATTAATATAAGAAAATTATTATTTTACTTAAGTTACTAAAACTATATTTTAAAGTTTTTAATAACTTTACTAGTAAAAAGAAAGTTTTAAATCTAATATATACTTATAAAATTATAAAATATATAAAATTTTATTTACAAGTACTATATAGAAAAAGAAAATATAGTACTTAAAATAATAATACATAAAATAAAATACACTAAATATTATAACTAAAAATATTTTTTTATAAAATTAAAGTAGTAAATAATAATTAGTTTTAAAAAGTAATAATACTTAAATAAAAGTAGTAATTAATTATATTAATTTTATATTTAGTGGTATATAATACAAATTATATAGAAAGAGATAAAGTAGAGTATTAAAATATAAGTCTAAAATAGTATAAGCAAAAAAAAATTATTTTTTTAAATATGCTCAATAAATAAGCGTATATAAATATTATATTAACTATATTTATTTTAAATTAATATAAAATATAGTTTAGTATACTAATGTTCGGTATACTAGTATAGGGCTATAATTACTTTTCCTTTTTTTTAGGCTGGATAGTATTATTATATTAGTAATATTATAATACTATTACTTTATTATATTAGTAAAGTTATTATATAATAATATCTTATATAATAACGTTAATACTAATATAGTACTTATTTTTAATAACTTATAAAATAGAGTGAGCTAATATTTATAAGTATACTAATAGTAGTTTTACGTATTATAATTACTCTTAAAGAGTTAATTATAACTAACCCTTATATATTTACTTATAAAAGTATACTCGATAATAACTTTTATATATAAGTAATAACAATAGTTTTAAAATATCTATTACGTATATAAATATACGTTTATAAAGTTAATATTAAGCAAATCAATACTAATAGAATTACTCTTTTTCGACACATTAAGTATAAAGGCATACACATACTCCTTCTTTTTTAGAATCCCTTTTAGTCGCCCTAAGCTACCACAGCCACACTATTTGTTCGATTAGTATACAAATATAATATATATAGAATTACTACTAATAAAATTAATAATAATAAAAGTAATACTAATAAAATTAATACTAATTAAATTATTACTACTAAAATTATTACTAATACAATTATTACTAAAGAGGTTTTTATTATATTAAAAAGAAAATACTATAATACTATCTACCGTCTACTTACTAGAAATAAGAGACATAAAAGTAATAAATATAAAATAGTATAGAGGGAAAACGAGCTAAAGATTACTAATTTCTAAAATTTAGAAAACTTAAATCTATTTTATAAAACAAAGTACCCAAAAGCTATAGTATATATATATATATAAAGAGAAATTAATTTTCTATTCTAAAGAGTCTTCTAAGCTAGTAATATAAACTTTAATAGATTTTTCTATAATATATCTCGTAATTAAATTAATAAAAATAGCTTAACTATCCAAGGAGTTAAAAATTAATATTTTTTTAAACTTATAGTAATTATAAAATTTATCTAAAAAAGCTCTATTATCTTAATAAAAATAGTAGGTAATTATTAACTAGAAGTATTACTAGATAATAAAGTTTTAAAATTAAAGACTAATTATAATAAGTACACTAGTAGTTAGTAGTATAAAAAGTATTTATATATAATTTATTTTTATCTACGCTTTTAAAATAATTTTTATACCTTTTTGTCTTTTTATTAAAACTTTTATCTTGTTTTATACTATTTATATTACTTTATAACTTTTCTATTAAAGTACTTTTCTCTACCTAGATTTTTAAGATCTCTTATTATTATAAATACTATAAATTAGTTATTTACATTACTATAGCTATAGTTATAGTAAACTACAATACTTATTATAATTTTTTTTATAGTTTTTTTTTAAGAATTTTACTAATTTTAATCTAATAGTTTTAAAAGTAATTTTTAAATTTCTATTATATTATTAATTGTATCTATCTAAATACTACTAAGTATAATTAATATTTATTTTATTTTAAGTATACTAAGACTTGTATAGAGATAGTAGTAATTAGTTTCTTAGTTTTTAGTTTTCTATTTTACTTTTTTTTTAAACTATAATTACACTCTATAAAAAATAAATAAAATAATTAGAAATATACTAGTATTAAATACGTAAATATTAAATAATTAAGTTGTATAAAAAGTTTATATAGTTTTAGTAAAATACTTTTTACTCTTAAAATAAAAAAATATTCTCTGCATTCATTATTATGAAAGGATATATTTTTATTATAAATTTATGAAATTCTTGTATGCTTTAGTCTTAAGACGATTTTTTACTTTTTAATTTAAAAAGATTTATAACTGTTTTAAACTCTAGAAACTGTTTTCCGCTTATAGCTAGCTAAATATTCTAAGAGACTAATTAATTTAATTTAAGTTTTATACTGTATAATAATTATTTATTAATAAACTCTTAATTACTTAAAAGTTTAATAAGAAACTTAATATAAAAATATCAAGTATACTCTTTAGGTTATTAATTTAATTTAGCCTATGTCTCTAGTCCAGTCTTTTTAAATCTAAAATACTTTTTTATACTTTTTTTAAACTAAGTGCTTTAGAACTTTAGTAAGTTATATTTTAATAATAAACTATATTCCTAAAAGGCTAAGAGTAAGTTTCAGAAACATAAAAATAATAAAAATAATAAATTATTTATTTCTTTAACTTCCTTACTTTGTAAGAATAAAAATAATATTAATAAAAGATTTTTTAAATTGTATAGTTTATAGTTTTTTAAAGTTTTATTTATTTTTTTATATTTAGATTTATGTGAAGAGAGGTAAAGTGTAGCGCCGAGACACTAGTCCAAAAAAGGTATAGGCTAAAAAAGTTATTCCCCCGGATACAGTCAAAAAAATATTCAGATTAAAAAAGTTCTAGAATAATTTAATAGTATTTATATAGCTTTATATTAGTTAAGTAGTTATAGGCTTAAACAGTTTAATTTTTACTTTTATTATTTAAATAATTCTTTATTTTAATAAAAGTAATAAGAGTTATTATAATACTAAAAATGCTAAACTTTTATTACTAAACTTATAAGAGCAGATATACTTATAAGCTAATATATATATCTATATATTTATATATTAATCGAACAATAGTGTGGCTGTGGTGGCTCGGGGCGACTAAAAGGGGTTTCAAAAAAGGAGGAGTATGTGTATACCTTTATACTTAATGTGTTGAAAAAGGCTAATATATATATTAATATCTTATTTTAAGAGATTATTTTCTTATTACTATAATTTTATCTATATTTGAAAAATTATTAAGCGATATTTATTTTTTTTTATAAACTATGTTATAGTAAAAAGTAGAATCAGCTAACTTATAAAAAATATAACTTTTTAATATACTTTTTTTAATCTTTTCTAATATATATTTTATACAATATTAAACGTAATAATTTAAATACTACTATTAAATAGATAATTATACTAGATAAGGATTTAAGAATTACGTTTATAAATAATATTCTTAATAAAATTATTTTATATTACATTTAAAATATTTAGAAGTTTAGAAAACTAGTTAAACTATTAATTTAGTTATCCTTTCTATTAGATTTATTAATTAAATTTTTATTATATTATTATATTATTATTTTATGTTCTTTCTACACTTTTATTATGAAATTTTTCCAAATACTATAATTTTAAAATATTATTATAAATAGTAGCTTATAAGATATTTAATATTTAATTAAATACACTTTATATTCTTATTATTATATAACATTTCAGGATTCTAGTTTAGTAATTTTTTTTCGAAAATTTAGATTCTTTTTAACTATTTAAAATTGTGAAGTTATAAAATTTTTTTTTATCTATTAGCTAGTATATTACGTATATAAAAGTATTAGATTTTTAAATTTTTTATTAAATATTATTAGCGCAGCTATATATTCTATATCTATATTATATAAATAGGTAGTTATATAGTTATTTTTATCTATAACTAGCCTAATTATTTACTAATTATTAGAGAATATTTATTACGTAATTCTAAAATTTAGAGTAAATTTTTTATCCATATATTTAAGGGTACAGAGCTCCGCTTTAATAGTTAAAATTATAATAATAGTCTATTTTATAGCTTTCTATATAATAATTTAATTAAATAATATAATAATATAGTGATACAAAAATTATTTACTGTTTAAATAATCTATATATAAGTATTTAAATAGATTATTAGTTTTGAATTTTTATATACATTATATTAGATTATCTAAAAGCGAGATTTATAAAAAAAAATTATAGGTTTTACTATGTGATACTATATCTTAGTTAAATTAATTAGAAAATAATAAAGTATTAAAATAATCTATACTATATCTAATTATATTATTATTAAAATGTAAAATAGAAATATTACAGGTTTCTAGTATGTCTTAACTTTAACTTATATTATATTTTTTTATATTTAATTAATTCTTTAAATAGTATATATATTAGTAAAAGAAATACTTAATTAATAACTTCCAACTTTTTATCGTCTTTTTAATATTAATTAACGTACTTCGCGAGCTTTATAAAGCCGCAGCGTCTTTTTAATATATAAATTAAAAATTAGTTTTTTTTCGAGTATTATTTCTATATTATTATATAATTATAGACTAGTTATTTAAACTTTTACTATACTACGTAATTAGCTAACTGCTAACAAGCTTTTTATATATTAATAATAACGATTTTTCTACTAGTACTAATAATCTATAATCTTTTTAATAGTAATTAAAGTATTAAAATAATATTATATCTCCTCTAGAACCCTTTAGTTCTTTTAAAATTACTATTAACTTTTGTAATAGTAAGCTCTTATATAACTATTCTATACTATTATAGTATATTTTTTTTCCTATTACTTATTATCTATTTTAAAGTTTTACTTTTACGTATATCCCTACGTCTGAATAATTTTAATTACTTTATTAAGTCTTTTCTACTTACACTTCGCTTTCTTTATTATTATAAAATAGATTGTTTTTATTATTAAAGTATTATTATTACTACGACTACACTTACCGTTACTATTTTCTATTTGAATTAAAAATGTATAATGTGTTTTATAATTTTTATACAAATTTTATTATATTTTTATATAGGTAAAATCAAACTTAAAAGTCTTTATAAGTATTATTAAAATTAAATATAGTATACTATTTACATAAGAAAAGGTATATTAGAATTAAATTAGAATTAAAAATAATATTAACTAAAAAATCTATTAGCCTATTAAATAGACTAGCTAGTTATGCTACGCGGGAGTAGAAGTTAGAATAGTTTTTCATATAATCTAGCTAGTTATTACTATTAGTAACAGTTTATATTATATACTATATATTATCTAACTTAATTATTAAATACTAGAGTACTAATATAGTAAAGATATTAAAGATAATAAATCCTTTTTTAATTATATTAAATATCTTTTTAAATATTATATAGTATTTATATAAATTAGAGAGTGTTATTATACTTACTATTTTAAACGTGCTATATATTAAATCTATTTATATATACTCTATATTTCTGCCTATAATAAACTATTTTTATTTTATAGTTATTATATCGCTATTGTTACTATCGCGGTATAATAGGTTTATTAGTGTAGTTATTACTCTACGAGCTATAAAATTTAAAACATCTTATATTTAATTAACTTTAGGTTATAGCGTTTCTATTTTACTAATCTTTATATTAAGTAAGGATATAGTATACACTAAATTAATATAACTTTTATAGATAAATCTAAAAAGATAAATTATAAATTAGTATAATTATTTATATATTAATATACTATATTATAGCTTTATACTCTCCTATTTTATATATTTCTTAGAGCTTATTATATAGTTTAAAAGCTTTATGTTAATAAATTTTATAATATAAAAATAAAATAATATCTATATATAAAACTATAAAGGTTTTATAATTTATATTAAAGAATAAGTAAAACTCTTCTATTAAATATATAAGACTAAGCTTAGCTACAGTACTAGAAAAGTTTTTATATTATAATATAACTATTTTTAAAACCCCTTTTAGTCGTCTCGAGCCACTACAGCCACACTATTTGTTCGATTAGTATATAAATATAATATAACTAAATTATATAAACTATATAAAGCTTAATTAAGCTTTCTATAGTATCTTTCTTATTTATAACTATTAAGAAGTTTATATTATACTAGATTTAAAAGATTAATTAGTATATTAAAAAACGTATTAATTATATTATGTTATTAACTTTTTAGATTAAATTCTATTACAATAATTATAGTTATATAATAGAAGTACGCTATAAGTACTATAATATCTATTAATAAAAGCGTATTCTTTAACTAGAGATTACTTTTAATAATAAAATATATTTTATATTTTATAAATTAACTCTTCTAATTATACTTATGAATAAATATTTATTTAAATACAAATAATTATTTCGCATTTCTAATATATATAACTACTTACTAAGTTTACTTGTTAAAAAATATTTTATTTTTTTATATACAGTCTAGTGAAAGAATAGATTAAATAAATATAAAAAAGTTATTTTTTATATTACTAACTTTTTTTTAAAAAACTTAGTTAGCTATATATAGGTTTCATTTCAAATTATATTATTTTACGGCCCTATTTAGTATAGTAGCTTAAACTATTATATTAATAAATATAAACTTTTATACTTTATCTACATAAGGTCTATTATAAAAATAAATATATTTATAATATTATACTAGTAGAACCTATTAATACTATTAAATAAAATAGTTAAAGATTTTATATTACGTAATAGCGCGCTCTCTAGATTAGAGTTTAATAGTATATAAATATTAAATAAATTTTTATCTCTCTTCTCTAGTTAATTAGAATTTTTAAAATTTAATTTATATTACTTATAGTTTTATTATGCAGTAAAACTATTATTGTTTTATAGACTATTATAATTTATAAATAAAGGTCTTTATTATTTTACTTCGTATAAATAGTTCTATATTATAAATATAACTGTACTAATTAAGCTTTTACTTACTTTTAAAAAAAATTTATATTTATTATTTTAAACTATTTCACTGTTTAAATAAAGTATATATTATAAAAAATACCAAACTATGTACCTCTTTTAAATATTATATTTTTAAGTTTTTTAGACTTTAGAATAGTTTAAGCAGAAATTAAACTAATATTAATAGTATATAATATATAGATTTATAGTTATTAATTAATTATATTAATAGATTATATATATATTACTTCTATATAGCTTTACTTAACTAATTAAAAAAAAAATAAGATCTATATTAAAGTACTATTAAGTTATTGTTTAGTTTATATAATATTTTATTAATGTATAGTTTATTAGCGTTATAAACTTATATATTAATAATTCTATTATATATTTTACTTATATCTATCATCTTAATAGTATATATTATATTTATAATTTTTATAATTTTTTATTTAGAAAATCTACTAATGTTTTTCTTTATAAAATAAGTTTTATTAAATATAATATTATATATTATATATTTGTATATTAATCGAACAAATAGTGTGGCTGTGGTGGCTCGGGGCGACCAAAAGGGGTTTCAAAAAAGGAGGAGTATGTGTATGCCTTCATTTATATATTATAATACTTTACTGTAGTAATAATATTTATATTTTTTAAATATTAAAATCTATATTAGTAACTAAATACATAATATAAATGTATAGTTTTATTTTAAATATATACTTATTATACTTAACTATATAATTACTATTTAGTTGGTATATATAATAACTATAAGTATATATATTATTTTTATTAACACGTAGATTTACTATTTAGTACTTTATAAATATAAATTTATAATAATAAAAATACTATTTTAACTAACTGTAAAGAATATTATTTATAAATTATATACTTTTAAAAGCTATAAGAGTAATATTATAAAGTACTTTAGCCGCTTTTATAATTTCTTATTAAAGCTTTTTTAATAAATTTATACTAAGTTCTATAAAAATAGTTTATTAATTATTTTTTTACTAAGTCGTTTCGCGTTGCCCTTATCCTTATATATTTAAAAAAAATATTTCAATACTTATATTAATTTCTTCTATTTATTTCTTATAGCGTAATCTTCTATACTCTAGTTAAATAGTAATATTATTATTTTAAAAAAATTTTACTATCTAAAGTTTATACCAAGTGTATACCAACATAGTAATTTTAAAAATAGTCTTATAAATTTTAAATATAATTTTATTTATAAACTCTAAATAAAAGCCTTTATACTATAGTTATTTTTAACTAGTAATATCTATTATATACTAAGCTGTTTTTTAAGTATATTAAAGAGATTTTATACAATATACTATTATACTTAGGCTGGTAAATAGGTCTCTATATTAGGATTTTAAAAACTATAATAACTCCTTTAATACTAGCCTAATAAGAAAGTTTAATAGCTAGTGTTATAGCACTAATCCAGCTATATATTTTACTAATAGAAGGTTTTTCTCTAACCCTTTTAGTTAAAGAGATATCTTAGATTAGAGCTAAATGTAAAGACCTAACACGTAGTAATATAGATTAGCTAATAATTTTTTATTTATTAGACTTAGAGAAAAGTATTCTATAAATAAAATATAGAGCTAGATTAGAACTATAAAACCAGCTATTAAACTTCCTAATTAGGCTAGTATAAATAGAGTTATTATAGTTTCTAAAATCCTAATATAAAGATCTATTTGCTACAACAATTATAGTTATAGTAATTTTTTTTTCTTTTTTAAACATTATTTAAGCTATTATATAAAAAAATATTATTTATAACATATTTCCTTAGTATTTAAATATAAATATTTTACGTACTATAGACTAAGATATATAGAGTTTTTTAATCTAAATATCTAGTATTTTAGTATAATATATTCTTAGTATTAATATATAAATATATTAACTATAAATAAATCTTCTGATATACTAGTACAATATTCTAATCTAAAAAATAATCGAATAGAGTCTTACAGAGAGGGAACATTAGGAAAAGAGTACTTTAAAAAGTTACCTTTTTTAAAATAATATAACTTTATAGTTATAAAGCCTAAAAATATAAAAAAAATAGTATTTTAAAGAGAAAGTCTAGCGTATTCTATTGACCCTGTTAGCGGCTGCTTAGTAAGTCTCTAAAGGGTAATAAAGTTTTAGTAAACATAAAGAATTTTTAAAATAGTATTTTAGACTAATATAACTTTTTATTTAAAGTATAAAATCTGCTTATTTTTATATATATTATAATAGTATCTATAATATATAAGTATATAAAATATATTTATATATTTATATATTATTTATATAATTATATATAAACATTACTCTCTAAAACTTTTAATAATAAACTAGTAATTATAAATTACTAGTACTTAGTATCGTAGCTCTTAGCTTTTATAATCGCCTTATAATAGTTAGAGAGTAATAAAATACAGTTATTAATAACTTCTTAAGGTATATTATTTTACTCTTTTATAATAACTCTTTTAAAGGCCTCTATACTTTATATTCTAAATTCTATCCCTAAATTAGCCTTTTTATTTTTATTTAGTCCTTAGTTTAAATAATCCTACATATTTTATATAGTAGCTAAATTAGAACTATAGGCTAGGTAAGGAAATAGTATAATTTTATTATTTTTAAACTAGTTTAAAACGTCCGTTATTGTATAAATAGAGGCGTTATCTTATTAAAATTACTAACCTAAATTAATATTAATATAAACTCTATAATTATGATATAATATAATAATATACATATATATATATTATTATATTAAGAAAATAAGGAATAAAAAAGTATTATAAAACTTATCCCTTTTTATACTTAGTTTAGCCTTAGGTATAAGGACTTTATTTATATAATCTTTACTAGTATAAGAAGTAAAAAAATTAGGTATTTTAATAAATACTAAATTACTTCTAACTCTTATCTAAATTGTATCCCAAACTTATAGGGTAAGGTCTCGGCCTATAAAATAATTAATATAATTAATATTAAGAAACTAAAACTATAACTTAAAAATATATAAAAGGCTATATATTTTAATATTTTATAAAGTGAAAATAACTTACTTTATAATTAGCTAACAGCTAGTTCTCTTTAAACTCTATTATTACCCCTTTTTCTATAATATTATCTATTTTATTATTTCCTTTGTATTACTAACTTAATAAAAAATATAATCCTTTTATATTTTATATTCTGTATATTTTTTATATTCTTTTTAGCGTATTTTAATCTTTTTTTAGCATTTCCTTCATTTATTATTAATTTTTTTTTTACTTATATTAATTATATAACCCTTCTTTTTTAAAACTCTTTGTAATTATCTAGTTATAATCTCTAGATCATGTTCTAATAGTATTCTTTTATTTTCCTTTTTAGGACTTCTATTTAAGTCTCTATTAATAACTCTTATATTTCTTTTAGGTAACTTTTTTATACTCCCTATATAAACTTCTTTTGATATTATAATTATCATCTTTATTTATTTATTTATTTTTAATACGTTAGATAGTATTATACATAGTCTTTTTAGGCTTTTTTAAAATAGAAATAATTATAGAAATAGAAGTATTTGCTTTTAAAAGTAGGTTAACTTTAGATTTAAGTTTTAAAAATTTAGTACTATTTTAAGAGAATAGGAGTTTAAGTTTATATAAGGTAAAAGATATTATTATATACTATTATATTAATAATATATTACATAATTACTAATTATATAAGTAAAAGCTAAATTTTTACTAATTATATAAATTTATTATTATATAATAAATTCTTATCTAAATTCAGGTTACGTGACCAAGGGTAGTCCTAGAATAGTATAGTTAAAATTTTAGTTAAATATATTTACTAACTAAAAAGTTATAGAGATCTAAAACAGTAGCTAAAAAGATTATTATATTTAGGTAATTGTAATATATTACATATATTACCTAAGTAGTAACTAAAATTCTTATATAAATCCCTATGATCTTCTCTTTAAGACAGTATAACTTACGTATTTTTAGGCTTAGTAATTAATTTTATATTAATTTTTAAAAATAGTAACTTTTTACAATACACTTTTTCCAATGTCCTCCCCCTGTATAATAAATATAAAGCTATATTTATAAATAAATCTTATACGTATAAAACTTTATTTTAAAATATTATATACTTTTTCGACACATTAAGTATAAAGGTATATATATACTACTCCTTTTTTAAAATCCCTTTTATTCGCCTATATAGCCACTACAGCCACACCCTTTTATTTAATTAATATATAAATATATAAATATTATATATAGTAAACTATCTAAATTTACATATTAAGGTCTTTTATTATATACGTAAGCTTTAAATACTATATTTTAATAGAATTCTTTTTAATAACTATATTTTTTAATATAAATTTTTATATAAATTATCTATTTATACTATTTAGTATCTTTGTAAATATTTAAATTTCTATACTAGAGATAAAAATAGCTTATATCTAAGCCTTTATAGTAATAATACTATTTAATTTTTAAAATATTCTTAAATATATAGTAATTAATTATTAATAAGATATAGAGTAGAATTATTCTTAAAAAATAGTACTTTTAGAGAGAATATTAATATTATAATTTTATATAATATAAGTACTATTACTTTCTCTTAATTAATTATTTATAATAAGTAAAGAATTAATAAATATATATATTATAGAGCTAGAAAATTCGCGCTTATTAAACTTCTCACTTTATAAAAAAAGTTTTTATATTATTTTATTTACTTCAGAATATTATTAAACAGGATAAATTTATTAAATTTATAGTATATAAAACGTTTATTTTCTTTAAAGAGTGGCATGATATAGCCAATATATATATTTATTAATACTAATTATAGACGGTAGTACTTAGTAAGTTTTTAATAATGTACTTTAAATTTATATAAGTATTTATATAACTTACTCTTACCTTTAGACTATAAACTATTTAATTAGGGATACAGACTCTATTTACTACATATTATTAAAATTCTAATACTATTAGAAGTTAATTTAATAATTGTATTTTATTATACTATTTTAAAATTCTTTTTTACTTTTATTATTTTTTTGACACATTAAGTATAAAGGTATATATATATTCCTCCTTTTTTAAAATCCCTTTTAGTTACTCTAAGCCACTACAGCTACACTTTTTGTTCGATTAATATATAAATATATAAATAAATTTACTTTTATTAAAGAAAGCTTTTTATTTTTAAATATTAGCTTTTTAACTTAAGTTATATATATTTATTCTATCTAAATAAGGATTAATTTTTACTAATTATATAAAAAGAGGTTAAGTATAATATAGAGACACTAGTCTAATTTTTTTTATTAATAGTAATAAAAATAGTAGTAATAGTTAATTTATTATTAATATTACTAAGTTTATATATCTCCGTCTTTATATAACGATATTTTTAGGAAGGGGAGAAAGCTACTATACTTACTATTTTAAACGCGCTGTATACGGTCTATAGTTCTACCTACGTGCTATTGTTACTCCTATAGTCTAATAAGTTATTAGCTAAAGTTATTGCTCTACTAGCTATAATATTTAAAAAATTCTTTATTTAATAGGTTCTAGTTATTGTACTATTATTTTTATTTATTTTTATATTAAGTAAGAATGTAGTATACTAGTGCTAAGATAATATAATTCCTATAGATAAAACGTAAAAAAATAAGAACCTTTTTATTTATAATATTATAGTTTAATAAATAATAAAGGTATACACATACTCCTCCTTTTTTAAAACCCCTTTTGGTCGCCCCGAGCCACCACAGCCACACTTTTTATTCGATTAGTATACAAATATATATAGTTTAATAACTATTTTTTTTAATACTAACCTTTCTTTTAAAAAGTATAGTATTATTAAATAGTATTTTTAACTACTATATTAGTTATTAAGAACTCTTACATAAAAAATTATATAATTTAGTAAATAAAAATATTCTCTTTATTAGTGTAATATATTAAAGTAGCGCTTATAAGTTTTAAAACTAGTATTATACTAGTCCAGATTTAGATATTTATTATTTAAATATTTTTAGTAATATAAGTAGTAAAGTAAATAAAATATATAGTAGTCTTTATAATATAATTATAATAAATATTTATAATTTCTATTTTAAATACTTTTATAATTAGTAAAAGCTTTAGTATAAAAAAAAATTATTAAAATTATTAATAATTTTAATATTAACACTAAAAAGATTCTAAATAATATAAAATATATATTATACTTTACACTATATATACTATGTTAGTTAACTCGTAGAATTAGTAAAATAAATAATATAAATAAAAAGTAATATAATAGTTTTAAATATTATAATCCTTAAAAAGCTCTTAGTAATAAGACTTATTAAGTATTTAATAACTAAATATATAAATTATTATTATTCTATAAATAAAATAATACTTATTATATTTATAAAACTAGAAACTTTAAATTGTAAAATTAATTAGAGTGTTAGAAATAGGATTCCTAATAATTATATATAAAAAAAAAATTTTTGTCTTTTAAAATATTAGGCTTATAACTATAAAGAGAAGTGATCTAAAATTTACTAGTTTTTAAAATTAAATAAATTAGAACTATTATTATAAAATAAAAGTCCTAAAGAGTTATATTATATATATATAAAAGAAAAATTAATTTTTTATTCTAGAGAGCTTTATAAGTTAGTAATATAAACTTTAAAGTATCTTTCTGCGATAGATAGTAATAATAGTAAAAAAATATATTAAACTATATTTATTAGTGTAATATATCTAAATATAGTATATTATAAATAATACCAGTATAATTATATTATAAGATAATAAGCTATAATAGTTTATAAGGAGCTTATAAAAAAAAGTAGTTATAAAAAATAAACTATATACTTTCTTTTTTTTTATATAATAAAGTTACTATTAGTAACTACTTAATTAGAAAGGAGAGTACTAAATATATTATATAAACTAATAACCGGCTCTTAAAAGGTACTGCACTAAGCCTAATTTAAAAAAGTAGTACTAAAATAGGTACGTAATAATAACTTAATAGTACTTAATAGTATTATAGCTTAGTATAGTTTATTACCTTATATAATAACTTATTTTAGCGTATCTAATATTATAAACTAATATTAAATAGGTATTTATAAAGAAAGAGATATTAATAGATTATAACTATAATACGCGTCGTAACGTTTAAGATACTATTTACTAATAATAGTATACTACTACTCTATAACTAAAGTATACGCTTCTAGCACGTTAAAAAATAAAATTTTAGTAAAATATATATACTAAACTTACTTTAGCTTATACTATATATTTTTTTTATATATATTAATCGAATAAAAAGTGTGGCTGTAGTGGCTCGGGGCGACCCAAAAGGGGGTTCGAAAAAGGAGGAGTATGTGTATATCTTTATTTAGCCTATACTATAAAGTACGTTAAATACTTTAAACTTTTAAATTAAACTAAAGAAATAAGAAACGTAAAGTAATAAGTATATCTAATATAGCTAATATACTACTATTTATCTTTACGGGTAACCCGTAAAAGTTAATACTTAAATAAAATAATTTTATACTTATAGGCATAAACTTGCTAAAAACGGTTAAAAAAAACCATTTAAGTAAATAAAAAAGCTAAGAATCTACCGCTTATAGGTACTACTAAATTAAAAAAAGATACTAAAATTACTATAACTTTACTACTATATAAAGTAGTTAATTAATAAAAGTAAATTATAAAAAAAAAGGTGCCGGTAACTATAATACTATTAATAATAATATTAATATTAGTAACTATAGGGCGCTAAAGTATAAAAACAGTATAATTTTTTAATAAATAAATAAAAGCGTTATAGGCGATACTGTAAGGCGTAGAAAATATATATAATCTTAATTAAAGTAATATAAAGTAAAAGTTACTAGTATATAGAGGAGAGCTGTAGCTTAATACTATAGAGAATATTTAAAAGTAAGTAAAAAGACATTTCTAAAAAAAGGATTATAGATAGTTAATATAAGAGAATATAGATAAATAGTAACATATATAACTAAATAATATAAAATATTTTATATTAATTATCTTATTATTATTCTAAACCCTCTAGGTTTTTGTTAAGACCGGAACTATATGCTTAAAATAATAAATAGTATATAGATATAAGAGGTATTTAATATAATAATAATTACTAAATTATGTAAAATAGACAGAGTAGCTACTAGACGTTTATAAAAAAAAGTAAATATAGATTTAAGTTGTATATATATACGTCTAAATATTATTAGATATTTATATATTAATAAAGTAGGTAGAGAATTTAGAGAACTATATATAAATAAGTAAATAATAGCTTTTTAATACTATCTATCTCTATAATACATTTAACTTAATAGTTAAATATAAGGTAATAACTATTATTTATAAAAAATAAAGTCGTAAAAATACTACTATATATTATTAGTAAAGTAATATAATACTTCCGTATTAAAGTGTATATAAACTAATTATTATATTTCTTTATATAAAATAGTTACTAGTACTATAAAAATATAATATCTTACGGGGGGTGATAAAAAAAAAGGTTAATTAAAAAAGATACCTTTTTTAAATTAATATATTATTTTAATTAGTAAGCCTAAAAATACAACAAAAATAGCGTTTTAACGAAAAAAACTAATAAGTTTTATTTACCCTACTAGGCCCTGCATACTAAGGGGTTTAAAAGTAAAAAAAAAATTAGTAAATATAAACAATTTTTAGGACTCTATTTTAAGTTAGTATAACTTTTTATTAAAAGTGTAAAATTAGTTTATTTTTATATATGTAATAATAGATACTAAGTTTTATTAGTGTATTAAATATTTTTATATATTTATATATTATTTATATAATTATATGGAAAAGTCTCTTTTTTATATTTTTAATAATAAACTAGTAAATAATAAATTACTAATACTTAGTATAGTAGTCTTTAGCTTCTATAACTACCGTATAATAGTTAGGAAAAGATAAAATATAGTTATTAATAACTTCTTATAGTATATTATTTTACTCTTTTATAATAACTCTTTTAATAGTCTCTATACTTTATATACTAAATCTTATACCTAAATTAGCCTCTTTATTATTATTTAGCCCTTATTTTAAATAATCCTATATATGTTTTTAGGGGCTAAATTAGGGCTATAAGCTAGATAAGAAAATAGTATAATTTTATTATTTTTAAACTAGTTTAAAACGTCTCCTATTTTATAAATAAGGATATTATTTTATTAATATTACTAATCTAAATTAATATTAATATAAAATTTATAAATATAATATAATATAATAATATATATATATATATTATTATATTAATAAAAAAAGGGGTAAAAAAAGATTATATAATTTACTCCTTTTTATTATAATTTTAACTTTAGATATTAGGATTTTATTTATATAGTCCTTACTAGTAAAAGAAGTAAAAAAAATTAGATATTTTAGTAAATACTAAATTACTTTTACTTTCTATCTAAATTATACCCTAAACTTATAGTTTAAGGTCTTATCCTATAAAATAATTAATATAATTAATATTAAAAAACTAAAACTATAACTTAACAATATATAAAGAGTTACATCTTTTAATATTTTAAAAAATTTAAATAACTTAATTTATAATTAGCTTATAGCTAGTTCTCTTCTAACTTTATTATTACCTTTTTTTTTATAATATTATTTATTCTATTATCCCTTTTATATTACTAATTTAATAGAAAATATTATTTTTTTTTTTATATTTTTAATATTTTTAATATTTTCTTTTACGTATTTTACTCTTTTTTTAGCGTTTTCTTTATTAATTATAAGTTTTTTTTTTACTTATATTAATACTATAATTATTCTTTTTTAAAACTCTTTATAAAGTCGTTTTTATAATATTTAACCTATTTTTTATTAATATTTTTTTATTTTCTTTTTTAGGACTTCTAGTTAAGTCTCTATTAATAACTCTTTTTTGTCTTTAAGTTACCTTAGAAACTCTACCGCTTTTAATTTTATTTATATTATTATTATATATTTTTTATTTTTAATACATTGTATAGTATAGTAAATAGTAGTAAAAAACTTTTTTAATATAGTAGTAATTAAATTAGGTAAATTATTTACTTTTAAAAAAAGTTAAATTTTAGATTTAAGTTTTACAAAATTTATCGCTATTTTAAGGGAATAGAAGTTTAAATCTATAAAAGTTAAATAATATTATAATATATTATAATATTATAAATATATTACGTAAGTAGTGATTATATAACTCTTAATAAAATTTTTATAATTAATATAATTTTATTATTATATTACTAATATACTTTAAAAATTTAGTTACGTAACCTAGACTAGGCCTAAAAGGGTATAATTAAAATATTAGTTAAATATATTTACTAACTGTAAAATTATATAAATTTAAAAATAGAGTTAAAAAAATTACTAAGTTTAGGTAATTTTAGTTATTTACCTTTACTTAGTAAGTAGGAACTAAAATAGTAATTACAATCTACTTAATTTTCTCTTTATAACGGTATTATTTATGTAGTTTTAGATTTATTATTTAATTTTTATATAATTTTATAAAAAAGTTAACTTTATAAATTAACCTTTTTTTATATTACCCACTTATAGTATAATATTTAGGTCTAATAGTTTCTCTAAAAATTAAAATAATTAATAACTTTAATAAACTTTACTATAGAGATCTAAAACGTTATAATTATAAAATAACTCCTTAGTATATAGGACTTTTATTAAATTCTAGAAAGACATAAAATAAAAAGTAAAACTTATTAGAGTCCTATATACTTTATAATTATTTAAGAAAGTAGAGTATAAGAATATAAGTTTACTATATAAATATATATAGCCAAAGAAAGACCGATTAAAATAATATTAATAAATTATAATTAAGCCTACTAAAAGCCGTTTATATAATTACTTTTATTATATTATATATATATATACTAAGGTAATAATTAATAATAGCCCTCATTAAACTAATTACTTTTATAAATAAAATAAATTATATATATTTATATATTAATCGAACAAAGAGTGTAGCTGTGGTGGCTCGGGGCGACCAAAAGGGGTTTCAAAAAAGGAGGAGTATATGTATGCCTTTATCCTTAATGTGTCGAAAAAGCCAGGTTAAATTATATATTTTATTAATTTACCTATAAATACTAAATTCTGTTATATTTATAATTATGCCTTTTTTTTCTATCTATAATAATAATTATAATACTAAGTATGCTTACCTGTTTACCTAGTCTATATACTAAATATATATATAGGCCTTTACTAATACTTTTAAATATTAACTGTTTTTAGTATATCTATTTATTTAAGACTTTACTATTCTTTATTTTTTATTTATTATCTATTATTTAATATGTTCTAAACTCTAACCTAAGAATATTTTTATTTTTACTATTACTTTTACTACTACTTTTACCTCTACTATATGTTTTATACTAAGGAGTACTAACTATATTTATAAAATATTTATTTTATTTATTAACTTTATTATTAACTATATATTATATTTTGTTTATATTATTATATATACCTATTAAAGTCGTTTCTAATACTCCTAACTTAATAATTATAATTTTACCTATCCTTTTTATTAATAATCTAATTAATTTATTAGACTAATACCGGTAGGGTGGCATAGTAGGTAAGTACCTAAAAATATATTAGATTCCTTAAAGATTTTTAAAATTTTTATTACCTTTCTTATATTAGGGATTTAATTCCTCTTTTTACTGTAGCATTCTTTAAACGCGATTATTTTATATAGTAAATATAAAAATTTTTAAAAGTATAGAGTACTACTAAAACATTAATATAAAACTATAGGAAGCTAAAATTCCTATATAGAATACGTAATATCTAAAGATATTTAGGCTAATATTACTATCTAAAGTTAGACAAGATAAAAATCTATTCCTAAATAGGCTTAGCGTAGCTAACTAGTCCTAATTAGGTTTATAATAAATTAGTAATTTAATATAACTTTATTTAATAATATTAGTTTAAATAGGAGAAAAATAGGTTGTTATAGGGGGGGATATTAGAAAAGGGTTAATATAAAAAGTTACCTTTTTTTATAGTTATATAAGTTGTTAATTAGTAAGCCTAAAAATATATAAAAAAAATTATTTTAAAGAAAAGAACTAGTATATTTTATTTACTTACTTAGGGGCTGCTTACTAACGGGTTTAGGAGTAAAAAAGATTAGTAAATATAGAAAATTTTTAGAACGCTTCTTTAGGCTATTATAACTTTTCATTTAGGGTGTAAAGTTTCGTTATTTTTATCTATATTATAATAGCACTTATAATATATAAGTATATAAACTATTTTTATATATTTTTATATTATTTATATAATTATATATAAAAGTTACTTTTTTAAATTTTTAATAATAAACTAGTAAATAATATATTACTAATACTTAGTATAGTAGCTATTAGCTTCTATAACTACCTTATAACGGTTAGGGAGTAATAAAATATAATTATGAATAACTTCTTAAGGTATTTTATTTTACTTTTTTATAATAGCTCTTTTAAAAGTCTTTATACTCTATAAACTAAATCCTCTACCTAAAGTAGCCTTTTTATTTTTATTTAACCCTTATTTTAAATAACTCTATATATTTTATATAGGGGCTAAATTAGGACTATAGGCTAGATAAGGAAATAATATAATTTTATTATTTTTAAACTAGTTTAAAACGTCCGTTATTTTATAAATAGAGTCGTTATCTTATTAAAATTACTAACCTAAATTAATATTAATATAAACTCTATATTTATGATATAATATAATAATGTATATATATATATATATATATATATATTATTATATTAATAAAAAAAGGTGTAAAAAAGGAGTAAAAAAACTTTATATAACTTACCCCTTTTTATACTCGATTTAACTTTAGGTATAAAGACTTTATTTATATCGTTCTTACTAGTAAGAGAAGTAAAAAAATTAGGTATTTTAATAAATACTAAATTACTTTTACCTCTTATCTAAATTATACTCTAAACTTAAAGAGTAAGGTCTTAGCCTATAAAATTATTAAAATAATTAATATTAAAAAACTAAAACTATAACTTAAAAATATATAAAAACATATATATTTTAATATTTTAAAATGTGAGAATACCTTACTTTATAATTAGCTAACAGCTAGTTCTTTTTAAACTCTATTATTACCGCTTTTTCTATAATATTATCTATTTATTTATCCCCTTTGTATTACTAACTTATTAGAAAATAAAATCTTTTTTAAGTTTATATTTTTTATATTTTTTATATTATCTTTAGTATATTTTAATCTTTTTTTAGCACTTTTTTTTATTTATTATTAGTTTTTGTTTACTTAAATTAATTATATAACCCTCTTTGCTTAAAACTTTTTATAATTATTTAGTTATAATCTCTAAATTATTTTCTACTACTATTATTATATTTTTTTTAAGACTTCTGATAAAATCTCTATTAATAACTTATTTATCTCTTTTAGTTAACTTTTTTAAGGTAGTAGTCATTAAAATTAAAGAATTATTTACATTTAAAAATAAATCAATATTATATTTAAGTTTTAAAAGATTTAGTGCTATTTTAAGAGAATAGGAGTTTAAGTGTATAATAGCTAAAAGATATTATTATATACTATAATATTAATAATATATTACGTAAGCAGTAATTATATAAGTATAAGCTAAATTTTTATTAGTAATATAATATTATAATTAGATTACTAATATACTTTAAAAATCTAGTTACGAAACCTAGACTAGGCCTAAAAGGGTATAGGTAAAATTTTAGTTATATATATTTACGAACTAAAAAGTTATAGGAACCTAAACAAGGGATTAAAAAAATTATTATATTTAGATAATTTTAATTTATTATAGGTAATAAATAGGACATTACTAAAATTTTTATATAAAACTCCCTTATTTTCTTCTTACAACGATATAATTTACGTATTTCTAGACTTAGTAATTAATTATTTATTAATTTTTAAAAATAGTAACTTTGAGATTATCCCTTTTCTAATTCCCCCCCCCCCCTACAAGAGAGACGTTTATTAGGTATACAGGGGTATATATAGTTATTTCCTAATTACATAAAGGTACCCTAAATATTAGCGTCTATTTTTTTTTTAAAAAAAACCAAAAAAATAAAGACTAATACCTATTATTAAAAATAATTATAATTTTATTATAGTTAACTTTTTCGTTAGTTAGTTTTAAATAAATAGGGTCGGCTACGTTTAAATAAATAAAGTACTTATACTAATAAGCGTCTACTAAAGTCGTTACTCTATTATTCGTAAAATTGAAAAAAATTCTATAAAAAAAACTTCGTTAACTATACTAAGTACTAATAACTTAAGATTAATTAAAATTATTTTATTATTAATATTAATAACAGGAAAACTATATTATATAGGCGCTAAATACTATAAGTAGTAAATTTAGTATATACCTCATAATATATTTTTAAAAAATATTTTAAAAAGTATTTAGCTATACTATTAACGAAAAAAAAGATAAAGAATTATATAGACTACTACTTATATATCTTTTTTATTAATATAGTATCTCTACCAGACTTTTTTAACTTAATACTTTTTTAAAAAGAGTATAAAGTACGCTAATATTATACTAAATCTTTTTTAATTTAGTTTTCCCTAACTTTTTTAATATATTAAGTATAAAGGTATATATATACTTTTTTTTTTAATATTTTCTTTTAGGCGTCTGTATATCTACTATAGTTATAAGTCTTTATTTAATTAGTATATAAATTCATATATTATTTTTTATTAATAAATTATGAAAAAATTATTATTACTATTATTATTATTAATTACTTTATTATATAGTATTATAATTAAAAATTTGTATTTAATTTAAAATAGTAATAATTAAAAACCTAAAATATTTATTATTAAAAAAGAAGTAAATAACTTTAAATTTAAATTTTTAAAATTTAATTTTTACTAAATAAAAATAGAACTATATGTTTATAAAAATTAATATATATTATAATATACTATACTATTAATAATTTTTTATATAAGTATTAATTATAAAATTATAAAATAAAATTTATATTAATATACTTTTTTTATTATATAGCTTATACTAATTCTAAAATAATATAATTAACGTTTTAATTAAATATATTTACTAATAAAAAGTTATTAAGACTTACAAATAATAATAAAAATTATTATACATTAATAATTTTAATTTATTACTTATCCTTAATACGTAATTACTAAAATTATAACTAAAATTTACGTAACTTTCATTTTAATTTAGTATTATTTACGTATTTTTAGTTTTATTATTTAATTTTATATAAATTTTTAAACTCTCTTCTAGAGTTATTACTGTAATATTACGTAACTCTAAACTAACTATTTAAACTTCTACTATATTACGTTATTAATGCTAACTCTTAATAAGCTTCTTATATAGTAACTATAACGACTTTTCTACTAGCACTAATAACCTATAATCTTTTTAATAGTAATTAAAATATTAAAATATAATATAGTACTCCCTATAAAATCTTTTAATTTTTTTATAATAATTATTAACTCTATAATAATAAACTTTTATACGACTGCCTTATAGTACTATAGTATACTCTTTTTTTATTATCTACTATCTATCCTACTCCTACGCGTATATATAAATAATTTTAACTACTTTTAGAACCTTTTTTTTTTTAGAGCTATACTTACTTATTTTATACTATCCTAAAGAATTTCTCTTTACTTTTCTTTAAGTATATATTATTATTTATTTTACTTAATAAGTTTTTAGCGCTTTTAAGCTACTACTCTATTAGCTCTATTATATTATTATATAATAAGCCGTAAACGTTAAGATTAAAAATTATCTTATATTTAAGGATAAAGAGCCGTACAATAATTAATCTAAAATTAAAAATATTAATAAAAAAAATAGTTTTTT
Organism: Pleoardoris graminearum; assembly: GCA_030770415.1. NCBI lineage: Eukaryota > Fungi > Ascomycota > Dothideomycetes > Pleosporales > Didymosphaeriaceae > Pleoardoris > Pleoardoris graminearum. Next base: position 49,775 of record JASEKS010000341.1, read on the forward strand.
AGGAAGACTAGCCCTTTCTATAAGCTTATAATAATACTTTAGTTTTAGATAATCTTTATTATAGCGCTACTAGTCGTTTAAGTTTTTAATAAAAGTAAAAATTACTATTAATTTTTAGCTATGGTTAGTTATAATTATTAGGTGCCTAAAAGTAAGCTTTAAAGTCCTTTTAGCTATAATAATCTAAAAAAAAAAGATATTTTAAATAATATTATAAAAAGGAAAAAAAGTTTTATATACTTACTTTTTTAAATACACTGTATACGCCTCTTATAGTTTTAATTTACCTAAAGTAATAATTTATAAATACTTATTTCTATTTTATAGTCGTTATCCTGCTATTATTATAGCTATTATTTAATAAGTTATTTATTAAATTATTGCTTTACTAGCTATAAAATTTAAAAAATTCTATGTTTAATAGGTCCTAGTTATAGCGCTTCTAATTTTTACCTACTTTTATATTTAGTAAGGACGTAGCGTACACTAAGTTGATACAGCTCCTACAAATAAACGTAAAGAAATATTAATTTTTAAAAAAGGTCTTTTTTTTTTAATTTACCCTTTTTTGTTGCACCTCCATGTATATATCTGTAGGCTAAAGACGGCGCCGGCGATGGAGATACACAAGACTTGTATAACGATACTAGCGGTCTATAATATCTTGACGGGGCTATCGAAGTTTGGTGTGACGCCCTTCGGCGGGGGCATCCCACCTTCAACCATGGTAAAAAAAGTGCTCGAATGGTAGAAGAGAGGAGTCTTTGAGTGGTGAAGAACAAATCTTCCACACTTCCACACTTCCGAAGTGACGCTTCGCTGTCTATAAGAAGAACTTGGAAAAGTATCGCCAGTTGTCTCTGTCCAGCGATTTGTAAGTGTCCCTTGCCAATCGCCCCCATTATTCCCTACGTTCATTAGCTCTATTTCTCCTTTCACTCCAGCTCCTGCGTTTCGTGACCAGATGTCAGACGGGATCTTCAGCCGTTCAAAAACGCTCGAGCCGTCCGGGGAGTACCCGGCCATGTTCTCCATCGAGTAATGCGCTCTTGAACCAACCATCCTTGCTCACATCGAAATCTCTGCCCGGCATATAAACGCCATCGTATTGATGCAGAGCGCCACGGGCGGCATGACGCAAGGAGTTTCACGTGGGCGAGGGGAAAAGTGCGCAATTGAAGGTTTGCCGAACGCTCGCGGTCTCCGCTCGCGCGCCTTAACGACTCAGAAGTGGTGCGCCACCACCGTACGTACAATAAAAAGTACTTGCATATTTAAGAAATAATTAGCAGTAATTCTGTCCCAGTAACTGCCTTTCAAGCACTGCATTGCCTAAGGACGGGCCGCTCTCTACGGGGAGACAAATTACACAGCCGCCATAGCCTGGCCTTATAAATCTTTTTCCCGCCTCCACGCCGTACAGGACTTTCAAACTAGAAATAACGAGTAGGATTGAATACCATTCGTATTACCGAAGCCTGCGGTGCTACAGAACTTACCGCCACGCCAACAACTTATTATCTAGGAAACACGAGAGTGCATGAGAGACTTTATAGTGCCTTCTGGTTTTGTATAGAGCCACCATTAGTTATACAGGCGACAGGCGATATCTCGGTGAGATAGTTGGAGAGAGGCGATCACAAAGGCGGCTTGTTCCCCGGACGAGTACGTAGCAGAGGCCTCTTGGCGTGCCGAAGGTTTAGACATTTGCATGATTTTGGGCGGGAAGACGACAAGGCTTCCCGAGACTCGTTGGATCGAGCACGCAACATACTGTGGGGTAATGGTCGCAATCTCCTTATAGTTGCGGAAAAATAATCTAGAAAGCATATGAATGGCTATGTGCATGGTGATAGGCGAAGGAATCGAGCCAGGCTGCATGTGCGTTAGATGTTGTGCGTTTTGAGCGTGCATTACTCATGCGCACGTACTAAAGGAGAGTCGTAATCCTGTTGTCAGTGGGGCTGGCTTGCCGAGCCAGAATTGTGGCTGCTTGGCTCGTGCAACAGTTTGAGTCATCCTGCAATGCGCGTTACATGATCGCCGATCATCGTGATCTCTCGCAGGTGATGGAATATTTTGTTTTCTCGTTCAGCCGCGCGTGGTCTAGAAGCTTCGCACGATAGATGAACAGGCCGTTGATGGCGCGTGGAACTATCTAATGCACGTTGTCGCGTCGGTCGTTTCTCTAGACCGCCTTTGTTTGTCAGTCGGAGCACCTGCCAATTGCCCTTTGATCAAGGTTGTCGAGGATTAAGAGGAGGAAAAAGAAACATGTGGCAATCGAACACATTGAGTTGACCGCACCGATCTGCCCATCACTGTGATGTGAGGATCAAGGCTAATGACTTGCTGCCAGCCATACACGACATAACACGGCTAGAAAGGGCGGAGTCTACCTATACGTCACAAACCGTATAGCACCCGCAAATAATAGGTACACTTATCCGACAACGACAATTTCTGGTGGGGTATTCTAGGCCGACGTGAGCAGTGCGTCGGCGACCAAGAACGACTTCGTCGCCATCGCAAAGGCTCTAGGGCTTTCTATTAGAGGCATCGACGAGACGCGTTGGGCACTCGCAAACACAAAGCAGCGCTGGCTCCTTATTCTAGATAATATTAACTACTAGTATTTAGTTATACAGCTTAGATTCCGTCTAGAACCGAAGGCACAATAGTTGTAACATCTCACATTCCTGCGCGCAGCCAACTGATAGCGCGCAGCTGTACCAGGAAGAAGATAATGCGAGTATCCGTTGTCTTCAGCACGGGTCTATAGCCGGAGGCACTTTACAGTAGGACACACTCATTAAAGCTTTGCCTAAACCTATTCATCTATAAAGCTGGCGAATAAGCCGCTAGGGGCAGGATTGCGCCCTTCAAATCTCCTGCGATAGTTTAACTGCCTTCAATATTATCGGTAACCCGTGTTTCTGCGAGTTATTTTAGAGCGCTTAAGACTGTGCACAGCTACAGGTTGGAGGCATAAAAGCGCTGCGAGTGCGGACGAATCTGCCACAACCCGCACAAGCTTGATCCACAGCAGCCCACTCATGCCTGACACCTGTGACAACTTCATATGCTCAAGCGGCACCCAGATCGGACGACTCCAACTCGACCATGGAGCATATCACGTGCCGTGTTCTCTGTTACAAAGCTATACAATATTCTCAGGCAAATGTAAAGCATAACTATGAACTATTTACTAATATTAGGTTTATATATATATAATATATAATATAACTAAATTAATTAATACTAAAGGTTTAGTGTATATAATGAACTTAAGCTTTAAAGCTTAAATCTTAATTTAAAGAAAAGTCTAACCTTGGGCTATGCTGCGCACGATAGATCGGCAACCCTGGGCATGGCTTTTACTCGCGATCTGATTGGCTTATCAGACCGCTAGTGAAAGTTAAAATGCTTTTACCCTTGCGAGACAGGTGTGTAGCACATGCGATAGATCGGAAAATACATTAAGTGATAGGTTAATATAGAAGCAGCTTAGACGGTTTTATATAATAACGAAATTTGTGAAGAATCAGATGCTGTATAAACTAAAAGCCTTCAGACCCTAAGAACTGTTGATTCTGAACTAGAAGCCGGGCCTAATCTTGGGCTCGTGCTGATCGATGTAGAAGGGGACCCTGACTCACCAGCTGAACCGTCTCAGCCATTGGGAACGCTTGCCTACACAGCAGGCGGCCAATCGAACGGACGTTCGGACGCCATCACGAGTGAATTGCATATGCCATAACCTTTGAGTAATCATGCTCATTTTAGTGGAAAGCCACGGCCCAAGCCTCCAGTTCAGCAATCTTGACTCCGAAAAGCCTAGCTCTGGCATCCAAGCCCATTGGTTGCGTCAATCAGTATCTGGCCGCGTTTCATCACTCGTCACTACGGAGGCGTAAAGGGGGCGCAACGGGGAACCCCGTTTTCAGGCCCTGAACGCACCTTGAGCTTGAGTCTCATGCGTGCTATACCTGTACGTCGGAGCACGTCGAACACGCCACTATATCTGGGGACCTCACCCACCGATCAGCCGCACAAAGCAAATAATTATGGAAAATCACGCAAGGGTTGCGCATCCATCGTCCTTCCGCTGCCATAATACGTTGCGCAACCCCAGTTGCTAACGACCTCGATGAAATACCTGTTTTGTCTCGTCCTTGTATGCTGTTTCATTCGACCTACCATATCTTGTAACTCCATCTCCGAAGGACCATGGATACAACTTCCGTGGAAACTGGAGATCACCGTGGAAGGGTTCTGGCGGGCACGATCACCGCTGTCACAGTATCGGTGTTATTCGTCTGCACGCAGATAATCAGTCGACTGATAATTTTGCGGAAATTGCGTTGGGATGATTGCATGGTAGTCCTAGCATGGGTAGGCTCGACACATAACCCTCCGGAATTGTTGCTCGTCGACTAACCTCGAAGAGCTCCTCTCATTCGGATTGTCGCTCGCAATCTGCTATGGAACTTCTAAAGGAATTGGATTACACCTTGCGAGGGTACCGCCAGAATGGCTGCCAGAACTACGAAAATCGATATACGCATGTGCTGTGCTCTATGTATGATTTCTCCAGCAACATTTTAGTAAACAATACTGATATAATCGGTTTATAGAACCCAGCTTGGATGGTCACCAAAACATCTATCCTCACCTTCTACCTCCGCGTTTTCCGCCCGGACAGATTCACAGTGTGGTCCTCGATCATCATTCTCGTCATCGTCTGCTCCTCTGGAATCGCTTTAACTTTCTTAAACCTCTTTCAGTGTCGGCCTATGAGTGCCGGATGGATAGGGGCACCGATTGATCGCTCTAATCTGTGCATCAATGTTGTCGTCCTGAATCTTTCATCCGCTCCGGTGAATCTCATCACTGATGTTGCCATCTTCTTACTCCCAATCCGCATCACTACCCGCCTTCATCTCCCGCGTCGACAAAAAGCCATCCTTGTTTTTACATTTGCACTCGGTGCTTTCGTCATTGCCGTTGGTGTTATGCGCATTGCCTATCTAGAAGAAGCTGTGCTAGCCCAAATGCGCAACGAGGGTGCATCCAAGAACAATGAAGGACGAGGACCACGACCATCCATTGACAAAAACATGTCATACGATGTGTCACTATCCTACATGTGGTCAGCTGTGGAAGTCAACGTGGGCATTATCTGCGCATGTCTTCCGAGCCTCAAGCTCCTTGCTGCTCGAATCTTCCCCTGGGTACTAGGCGGATCAACAAGCACGAGTGATGGAGACAGGAGACGCCACTCTTCGGGAGTCCAGCTGCCGCAGACGATCCCATTGCGCACATTGTCTTATCCTATGACGACCGATATGAGCGGCAATTCCGCCGAAGACACAGCTGCGATAATTCGCATCGAAAATGATAGTACCGAGCCGTTTCCGCTTCTTTCATCCCTTCCGGATATTCATCATAGTGACAAACCCATACCAGATCCGGATTCTATCAACCCCAGCCAAAGTACCTCTGCCGGGACAACGGCAACATGCTACAACTCTTCGGGAAGCTTTGTCGCCAACAGGGAACCCGAACCAAAATCCCTCATCGGCCTGACTGTCAAACAATCCTATCGACCCATCGCTATTGTCACAGTCCTCTTTCTCATTTCCGGGATTGTATATGGATGGATCACAGCACTCAACGGCTACATTCAAAAAATCTCCAACGCGAGCCTCACCCAAACCATTCAGCTCCAAGCCGCCTTCTACGCAGGATGGTTCTTCGGTCCCCTCTGCATCACTCAATTTATCCTCAAGAAATTCGGGTTCCAACTGACCATGATCACCGGCCTGTCTATTTTCGCCGTGGGATCCATGATGGTCTGGCCCTCTGCAGTTCTCCTATCCACACCGGGCTTTGCTCTTTCAAATTTCGTTATTGGGGTCGGAATGTCAACGATTGAATTGAGCGCCCTTACCTTCATTATGCTCTGTGGACCTCCAAAATATGCAGAGATCCGTTTCTTTTGCGCTTCTGTGATAGCTCGCATAGGGGGCGTTGTCTCCACCGTACTAACGAACAAAGTGCTCATCAAAGGTGTCGTGGATGCCACATCTCTGGTAAACACGCAATGGGCATACCTCGGCATGGCCCTTCTCGTTGTTCTTCTAGCTGTCTTCATCTCCTATATGCGCTTACCCGAAGTTTCCGATGCAGAACTCGAGCACGATGCCGCATACATCATCGGTGAGCGGCAAGTGTTTACATCACCATGTGGGAAAACGTACGTCTGCAAATGGGATGTCGTCAACACGACGTTTGTTCTCGGAATCATTTCTATGGTCTGCTGGCATAGTGCTCAGGGCGTTATTGATTTCTTCTTTAATCGTTATGTTAAATCCATGGCAGGGAACTCGAGACTCAGCGCAGTCAATGTTGGGCTGATAGGAAGGGTCGCGGTGGCCACCAGTCGCTTCCTCGCTCTTATTGCATGCATCTTTTTCGAACCGCGTTTAGTCTTACTGCTCTCCTACGTCGCTCTAGCCATTGTCTCGATCCTGTCTCTGACCGTCGAAGGGAATACAGGAATCATAATGATGGTCTTGATACGGTTCTTTGGAGGCCCCGTGTGGCCACTTCTGTATGTGAACGTTCTGAAAGGAATGGGACGGTCTACGAAATCGGCAGCTGCAGCTTCTATTGCTACCACGGCTGCGGGCGGAATTTCCCCCGGGCTCGCCTATTCGATCCAGAAGCATTCAGCGAGCACCAATCCAACGCAATATAGCTTTTGGATCATGGCGGCCTTTTCTTGTATTGGCTTGGTGTTGCCAATTTTTATCAATTTCAGTCGAGCGGCGAGGAAACAGACACGTCGTCGTTGAGAAAGCGTGGGATACGGTAGGTACCTGTCATATCCAAGTGAATTTCACTGATTTGTAGAGGGTACCTTAGATGGGGTATGGAAATGGTTTTCTAGCAAGCACGCACCTATATTTAATACCAAGTTCAACATTCAAAATTCCAACAGTGACTCAACAGTTGCGTAGTGGATTCTTCGCATATTTGAGATCAAATTGCATAGCAGCTTTCAGCATTAAACAGGCAGAGCCGTCTTCGATGACCTTCACATCATCAGCACCCTAACACTTCGTCAGCCTTATCATAATTTTCCACCCATATTCTTCCTGCGTCCACATAACCAATGCGCAGGGATATTAGGGTGATTTAGAAACATGCGAAGGAAGTCTGCGGAGGGCTGAAAAGCATGCCATGGCGGCAGTATGTACCGGTATACGGCAAGGAATCCCAGCGGTACGGACGTAGATAGGACGATGCACGGGACGGCACGGGACGATTAGTTTACTAAACCCAATTTCAATATCTTTAGCTTACGGCGTTTTTATTGCTAGGTCAGAAAAGAGCTACCATGCACCTTGCGTGATATGCTTGCGAGGCGGTGCGATGTCTTAGTCTTTCCTGTTCCTGTTTAAAGCCGAAGGTACAAGGATACGACATGGTATTCAACAAGCTTAGAAGTCCCAGAAAGCTGGTGGAAGGGGAGAATAGAGCTGGTGATAGCGGTATGCGGTTGTGTTTGACGTAGGCGACAGATCGTTGTAGGAGACTAATTGTTAAGAGCATGGAGCGCCTCGTCGTCTTCTATACGGCGGTCGCCTCTTATCCCGCGCATTGTAACTACTATACTACCCAAGGACAAGCAATTTCAAAATCATGTCTGTGAGCAGCGAAAAGAGTACGCCGACGCCAGCCGGGTCGAGTCGTAAGCGAAGGCCACTGAGCTGATGCGGTTGCTGTTGCCCTCGAGCGTCTACAGGCAAGCCACTCTAGCAGGCCCCTAGAGCCGGTTGAATAGTAACCTATTTTAGCTCTTCGTACTAGAATAGTATTTTAATTAAACTTTTTTTTATTAGACTAAACAGTAGCGTAGATATATATATTTAAAAAGGACTTCTCTTAATTACTCTGTTATAATATATAACGAACGAATATATATTATAAATAAGCCTAGTAGACGGACCTATAATTTTTTCTCCCTAGTTTATATTATAAAAATTATCTAACTATATTACTTTAAAATATATCTAAACTAGCGATTATAGTTCCGCTATTAAGACTATAACTTTTAGTGTACTCTTATATAAACTAAAGACTTTTAACTAGTAAATATATTTTTTTAAAAAATATATTAATCATATTTTTATTTTATAAAAATTAATATAGTTTACTAGAGACTTAGTTTTTCTATTATATAAATAATTAATTTAATATATATATAAGTACTATAATACTACTAATAAATTTAAATTTAACTATTTAATATTATTAGTAATATATTTTAATATTTTTAAATTATATATATTTTATATTAGAGTTCTGAATAGTGTGTTATATAATTTAATTAATTTTTTTATAATAGTAATAATTAATAATATAAAAAAATTTTTAAATTTATATTAGTATAACAAAGAAAACCTTAAGATTAATATTATAATTTAATATATTATCTTTTAGAAATATTTAAAAATGGTTACTCTTAAAATAGTAAAATATTTAAATATATAATACATAATCTAAATTTATATAAATATATATATATATAGTTTATAGAGGTAAATAGAAGACTCTAAATTATTTAAATTAATATAATAATAAACTATTATTAAATTTATACTCTAATTTTATAAATTTTATTTTTAAAGAAGATTATAAAATATTAATAGCTTATAGTTTAAGTAATCTAAATACTCTAAGAATTAATTTTAAGTCTAAATTAACTTTATTATACTTTGTTATATATAATTTATTAGTACATAAATTAAAAAATTTCTACTCCTAAGTATAAGTATAAAAGGCTTATTTATTTTTTTATATTTTATTTTTATTATGTTTTATCTATCTACTAATATTATAAACTAATAATATTATTATAGACTTATTATATAATTTAAAATAATGTTTTTTTTTATAATTTCGTATAAGTCTTTATATTATCTATTAAATTTTTACTAAAATAATAATACTACCTAAAGGTTCAGTAGTAAAGTAAGTTATATATATACTTAGCTTATCTAGCTTTATAAAAAAAAACTATTATCTACTATTTTTAGTATCTATAGCGTCTATAAGTAAATAAAAAAATAATTACTATTTAGTTAATAGCGTCTACTATAAAAGAATAAGAAGTATATACTTATAGAAATAGTTAAACTTCTCTTATATAACTAGTTCCGGTTACGGCCGCTAACCTAAATAGTTACTACTTTAACCTAAGTCGCGTATAAACTCCCTAAGTTAAGGCTAAGCTCCCTAAGTAAAGGCTAATTAGTATAAGTAACTCCCTATATACGCTAGATAGGGACTCTTTTAGACCCCTTTATAGTTAACTATTTTTATTTAATTATAATTCTTTTAAACTAAGTAACTAAAATTAACTGTATTTTATAAAAAGCTTTTAAAAATTACCTCTATTCTCTATAATTATCTATTATTTTATTTATTTAGATAGTATTAAAAGCTACAAAATAAAAATATATAGTAACTATAGTTATATTTATTTTTATTATTAGTATATAGTAGTTCTATAGATTTTCTATTAATAACTAAATAATTTAATATAAATTATTTTCCACGCATTTTTACGCTTAGCATAACTATAAAATAAAAAGATTCTAATGTTAAAATATATCTAATAATATAGTTAACTAATAATTATAATTACTTAATCTTTATAAATAATTTAAGGGTAAGCCCTATAATAAAAAAACTATAACTTTACTTTCTGTACTATAAAGGCTAAGCGAGAGTCTCTAGTAGAGTAATAATAAAATATAAATATATATTTAGTAAAAGATAGTAAGGAGGTTAGCAAATTAAAGTTTTTTTAGACTAAGTAAGTAGTAAAAAATCTATACTAAATAAAAAGTAATAATTTTAACTAAAGAGTACTAGCTTTCTATAAATAAAACGAAATTATAATAAAATATTATTAGTTTTAACGGATCAGCAGAATAGCGTAAAATAAAAAATAAATAAATCTATTTTTACGTTAATATAACTAACTATAATAAAGTTATATAAAACTAGTTTAAATAGTATTTACTTAAGTAGGGCTAGATATATCTAGTATATAAAAACTAATAAAGTATACTAAATTTATATAAATATATTTAATAAAATAGTAATGCTTTTTTAAACTAAATAATTAGCATATATATCTATTTTAAGTAAAAAGTAATAATTATAATTAGAGATGCTAGCTTTTATAAAAAAGTAAAACGAAGCTATAATAAAATAGTACTAGTTTATTAAAACTAGTACTAAGGGTATAAAATATATATATATATATATAGCTTAGTAATAATAGCTATAGTTAATTAATATACTTTATAAGCTTTATAAAGCCGCGGTATAATATAATAATAAAAACTTAATAAATATTAAATAGTTTATATAATACTAACAAGGCTATATATATATAATATAAATTTTAAACTCTTAAAAGTTATGCTCCTTTCTTTTAGTAAGAGTTATAGTATCCTACTAAATATAGTAACGTTTATACTTTAATCTATATTTTATATATTTATATATTAATTAAACAAATAGTGTCGCAGTAGTGGCTTAGGGCGACTAAAAGAAGTTTTAAAAAAGGAGGAGTATATACGCTAGTAAATTTAACTAGAATTTGGGTTAAGTTGCATTAGCCACTTAGAATTATATATAAGCAGGAATATTAAGGTCTTTTTTAAAAAGTATTTACTAACGTTTTAAATATAATTAATTATATAATAATAAAATAATATAATTTATAGCGTATAGACTGAAGCTAAATTATAAATTATAAAAAATATTGCTTATATTATTAAATATTCCATAATTTAAAATCTACGCTTAAAGATAGACTAAATTTTAAATTTTGTAATATTAAATAATATAAACTATATTTTTAATAATTTATAATATAACCTTAGTCTATACGCTATAAGTAGTGTGGAGACCCGTTTGCCAGCCTAGCTATAAGTTATATTATTATATTATTATATAATTAATTATATTTAAAATGTTAGTAAATACTTTTTAAAAAAGGCTTTAATGTTCCTGCTTACGTACAATCCTAAGTAGTTAATACGACCTAATCCTAACCCTAGCCAAATTTACTAGCGTACGAGTATGTGTATGCCTTTATACTTAATGTCTTAAAAAAGCTAGGTAATATAATTTAATCTATATTTGTAAATTAGCAACTACTTAGAATTATCTTAAAGGTTATTAGCGATTACTACTTATAATTATATATAAGGTAATTAGGTATTACTAAATATATAAATTTTAGAACTAATAAAGTTATTAGGCGGTTATTAAGTACTTATAATAAAATATCTAGCTTTTAATATAAGTCTAGCTATTTATCTATATTTTATACTATGTTATTTTCTACTTCTTAAAGTTCTACTAAATATCTATTTAGTTTTTTTTAAATTATTATATAGTATTACTGTTACCACTATTATACTTCAAGTTATTAATAAATACTTATTATTTATTTTTATTATAAACGCGTTTTTTATTAATAAAATTATATAAAAACTATATAATAATACTATAACCCCGGTTTTAAAAATAGTTTATAATACTTTAGTAATTAATAAATTTTTTAATAAATAACTTATTAAGATAGTATTTAAAATAGCTACTAGTAAAACTAAACAGTAAAAATTTATTACTTTTTATAGATTTAATTACGTATTTAGTATATATTACTAAAAAAACTAAAGTGTAAATAAGAGTTTCTTACTTAAATAGAAATTATAATATATATATATATAAAGTAGAAAAGAATAAATAGTATAATAAACATATAGTAAGTATTAAATAATATTAAAACTAAATAAATAAAATTATACGCGTGTAAAAATATACGTTTTTTTTTAAATAAGCCTTTTATATTAAGGCTATTTAACTATTTAAGGAAAGTGTTTTATCTTTTAAGTAAACTAATAACCAGCTCTATAAATTCTAAATTAATATATTACTAAATAAGGTTATATTAAATTACTAGTTTATTATCTAATTAGGCCTAGTTTACTACGCTAGGCCTATTTAGGAATAGATTTTTTATTTTATCTAACCTTAAATAGTAAGATATACCTATAAATATAATATATTTTATATTAGGGATATTAGGAATTAGGGTTAAGTAGTAATATAGTATAATATATAAAATAAATTAGGTATATATTATTTATAAAAGTAAAGAGATAAATTAATACTTAGCTAAAACTTTGCAGTATAAACTATATATCTTTTATTATATAAATATACTCCGATCTAGAGTAAAAATATTTATAATATAATATTATCACCCTTTTAGAACTACTCTTAGCCTAAAAGTGAGTAATATAAGTATATATAGCCTATATATACCTATTTAGTACTTTTTAAACTATATTAATCTAATAGTATTAAATAATAAAATTAAGTACCTTTTTTAAGGTATTTTTTTGTAAGTTACTATTTAGTAATATTTAGTACTATCTATTTTTTACTATTTTTACTAGGTCTAGTTAATTATATAATGAGCTAATTAATAATATTATTTTACTGGCGCTAGTATCTTGGTACTTTAAGCTATAAAATTAAGTTCTAAAGACTTTTGCTCCTACTTTTTATATAAAATTTAATAATATTTCCTAAAGGTAAGTATTTTATATAAGATACTAAATAGTAAAATTTAGTACTAATTATACTATATAGCGCTGCAAGTTCGAGTTACCTACTAACCTAAATTAAACACATTTTTTATAATTCTTTTTTATATACACTTATTTTCTTAACTGTATCCAGGGGAATAACTTTTTTTAGCCTATATCTTTTTTAGACTAGTGTCTTAACGCTACACTTTACCTCTCTTTATATAATACTATATAGCTATATTAAAACGTAATTAGTTTTTATACGTTAAATTTTACTCTATATTATTAAATTTTAGTTTATAATAATATAATACCTTTTAAATATAAAATATTAAAAAATTTCTATATTTAGTTAACCTAAAAAAATAAATAGTAAACTAAGTTATCTTATATTAACTATATTAGAGTAATAATAAAGTATAGTATTCTAAACTAAAATTACTGGTATTTAATAAACCCTAATAAAAATATGTAAAAATTATTAATATATAAGAGTTATTAGACTAAGACTTACTTCTCTTATCTAAAAAAAATACCCCTTATTATATAATAAATACTAATTTAGTACTATTAGGTACTGTATAATACTAATTATACTATTTAGTTTTTATATAGTTAATTTTACTACCTTAAATAATTAAAAACCGCTATTAGTAAGGCTTTAAAAGGTAATAAGAATAAATAACTTATTTTAAACTAAAAGGCGTATAAGTAACGCCGTACAATGTATAAAGCCTAACTTATAAAATATAAGTATTAGGTTATAAACTTATACTATATTAAGCACCCTATAGTTCTTAAAGAAGGCTAATTTTAGTATATAGCTAAGCCTACTACTTCTCTGCCCTTTAATATAACTAAAACGCGCAAGAAAATCTAGAAAAATAAAAAAAAAACTAAAAAAAAGTTAAAACTATCTATAAGTAAATTATAGCAGATTTAATAGCGTAAATACCTAAATTAAATATATTTTTTGCAATCCTTCTTTATATACGCTTATTTTTTTTAACTGTATCCGGGGGAATAACTTTTTTTAACCTATACCTTTTTTGGACTAGTGTCTCGACGCTACACATTACCTCGCTTTACATAATAACAACGTAAATAAATAATTTATAAAAATTTAGGGCAATTTAGTACTAATTATTATATAGTAGTAATACTAAATTTTTTAAGAAATTCTATACTTATAGCGGCGTTTTTTATTTTATTAATAAATATACTAAGTCCGGTGTCCTTTTTTTTAAACGTAGTTAGTTTAATTTAGCTTTTAAAAAAAAGTAAAAGTATATAAAAGCTAATAATAACTCTAATAACTCCTAGATAAGTTTTAAAAAAAAAAAGAATAAATATTCCCTATAATAGTATAATAGTATTATTTAGGCTAATTTAGTACTTTTTAGTATATTTAATTACTAATATATTTTTAAAAGCCTAGTACTCCCTGTATAATAGCTCTAACTAGTTTAAAAATTAAATAATATTATTAAGCTACTAATTATATTATTTAGGTTTAGACTTAAGTCTAAACCTTTATAATATTTTTTTTATTAACTTATTCCTATAATAGTAACTATTATGCTTTTTAAACTTCTAGTTCTACTAGTTTAAGTCCTACTTCTATTAATAGTAATAAAAATAAAAAGGTTATATACTTTAATACTTAATTTAACATTAATTATTATACTAAAAGTAATATAACCTATTCCGTTACTAATTATAATTATTAGTTACTTATATTTTCTAGTAACTATATTTGAGAATAAATAGTAAAAAGTATCGCCGTTATAATATTTTTAGTAAATAGTTAAATAAGTTTATAATTTTTTAGATTCCTTTTTTTATATATAGAGAGTTTGGAAACCTTTTAGTAATAAATATAGCTTATAGACTCTTAATATAGTAATTTAGTTTAGATAGTACTAATTTCTAATAATTATAATCCTTATTTTACTATAATATACTTATATATCTTTTATAATTTTTTTATTATACTATTAAACTACTCTAATTCTTAATAGAATTATTTATATTACTAAACTTCTTATAGGAGATACGTATAAAACTATAAAAGTAAAAAATAATAATTTTATCTTAAATAGAAAATATAGTTCTAAAAAAATCTAAAATAGACTATTAATATATACTAAAGGCCCTTTTAAACTAATTTAGCGCCTATAACTACTAAAAAAAAAGTAAACCTTTTAACTCTTTTAGAGTCTATATAAAATTATTTTAAATTATTCTCCCCTGTTTAGGAGACCGGTCTTAACCTTATTATACTAGTATACTTTTAAGTAGATTATTACTTCTTATAGGAAGTCTATTTTACTTTTATATTATTTAGTCTACTAAGATTATTTTAAATCTTTTTAAGACATTTTTAAATTATTTTTAAAACTTTTTTAACGATTTTATTCTAATTAAAACTTTTAGTTTCTAAGTATTCTGTTAATCTAAATAGTTTTTTTTATTTAATAAAATATATTTATTAACTAGACTTATTACGTTTATAGTTTATAATATATTGTATATTATATATATTATTACTAAATTAATATAATATATTAATTGTTAGCTCTTACTCGTACGGTAGTGTGCCTTAGAGTTTATATAATTTTAATAAAAAAGAATAAAAAACTAAATAAACTTATTCTAGACTTATAAGTTTATTTCTATATATAGTAAATAAAGTATTTATACACTTAACTATTATACCAGAACCTAACTATTTCTAATTAATCTTTTAACTTATTCTTATAGATTATATATAATAATTTAAAATATAGATTTTACATTTTACTTCTAAATTTAGTAAGAGTCCCTTTATATTTTAAAATGCTTTTTACTACTTTTATACTACTTTTAGTTTTTATTTAGCTTTATTATAAATATTAATAAGTTTAAAGACTAAGTAAAAAGCTTAAAAACTCTCTCCCTTACTTAGCGCCTATAAAGACTAATTTAACTCTTTTAGGCTATATCCGTAGTAGAGTTAAAAAGGTATATATTTAATAATAAAGTATTAACTATTATTATAGATAAATTTGTATAAGAGATATATAACGCTTAATTATTTTATTTTAAATAAAAAAAAATATAAAAGTAGTATTTAAGAGTTTTATTTTACTATTTTATGTACCTATCTATTTATAAGTAGAAAGAAAAAATAAAATTCGCCTTAAGTTTAAATAATAGTAAAAAGTATTTTAATACTTCGCCTATATAAGTAGACCTTTATTAGATAGTACTATTTTTAAATTTTTATAAAATTATATAACTTCGCAGATTTAAAACTAGGCTAAATTAATATTATTTTAATTTATCTTTACCAGTACGTAATAAACTATTTTTAAAAAAGTAATTTATAATTATAAAAATTATATTATACACAATTTTAGTAAAACGACTAGAAAATAGGTCTATAATAAAATCTATAGTAATATATTACTATAGTCTATTAGAAATAAGATATATATTTATATATTAATTAAATAAAAGGGTGTGGCTGTAGTAGCTGTATAGGCGACTAAAAGGGGGTTTAAAAATAGAGGAGTATGTGTATGCCTTTATTTATATAATTTATATATTTTTAAATTAGCACCCTAACAGCGCGTATAGTTATAAATATAATTAGTAATATTTTTAGATATACTTATTTATATATATTTATACTATACGCGCTTAAGAGTTTACTTTATACTAAAATACTCTAAGAGAGAACTATTATAGTATTTTATAATTACTCTTATTTTATTTTTAGAAGTATAGGATCGTATTAGCTTTATTAGTTTTAACTAAGCACCTTTTAGACTATTTAATTATAAATTATTATTACTATTTTTAAATAGATTTAACTTTTTATTCTTTAAATCTATTAGGTACTCTAAGGTAGTTATTTTTTTTTAGGTAAATTATACTATCTAGAGTTTTAATTTTTTTTATAAGCTTTAAATTATATTTTTAGTTTATTAATATATAAGTTATTATTGTAAAAACCGCGACTCTATTAACCTTTATAGTTGAAAATTATAATAGCTCTCTTATAGTTCCTATAAAGGCTATATTACGTTTATATTTAGCTATTTTAAACTCTAGTATATAATTAAGGCGGTAAAATAAGATGTTAGTGAAATTTATTAACTTTATCTTATAAAATATATTAAAATTATATTTAAAAAAAAAGTGAATATAACTGTATCTAATATAGTAATAGAGTTTTTATTTATATAAACTATTATAAATTATTATAATTTATAATATATTTGTATACTAATCGAACAAATAGTGTGGCTATGGTGGCTCGGGGCGACCAAAAAGGGTTTCAAAAAAGGAGGAGTATGTGTATACCTTTATTTATAATTTATAAAAATCTTAAAATAAGTACCTTATAGGTATTATTTTTAGTACTTAATACTTTCTATAATAGTAAAGAATTTTTAATTATATATATTATAATAATACTACGCGCCGCCTAACTTTTTTATATAAAAGTTAATTAGCTACTACTAGAATAATCTATCCCTCTTAAAAACTAATTAGCTTAAAATAGTACTAATAGTTTTATTAAAAGTATTTATTTTAATTAAAGTTTACTTTTTCTACTTAAAGTATAAAAGTATTAGTAATTTAAAAAAAATATTTTAAAACTTTTTAAAGGCTTTTTTATTAATATTACCTATATCTATATAGACGCTTTCCTTTCTTTTTATAACTAGCCTATTTTTAGCCCTACTTAGCGCCTTTTAGGTTAATTTAGTAAGTAATAAGACTAACTAAATAAATTAATTGATAAATCTATAATAGTAGTTTATAAAGCTAATAAAAACGTAAATATTACGTATATAAATAGGTTTAAATTAATTTTAAATTACCTTAACTTAGGTTAGGTCTATTAAAAGGCCTTTAAGTAAAATAATAAAACTTAAATATTTTATAAACGTAGTATATTAAAAATACTTTTTTAAGTTTAAGTAAAGTTTTACTTTACGTAAACGCTATAATACCTTTTTTTATAAAATTTTCATCTTCTTTTTTAGTATCTAAGAAGATAAGTATATTATTAAAATATATAATATAAGTTATATTAACTAATCTAGTTAGTATTATAATATAAGCTATTAGAACTGCGTAGGTATATTTATTAAGCTAAAAGATATAATTATATACTTAAAATAGCTCTACCTTATATAGAATATAGTCTTTTATTTAATACTTTTTATAATATAAATATAATAGTAAGCTTTTTATAAATTAAGTTTAGTATAAATTTATATTTTTATAAAATAGTCTAATAACTTTATAATTAGTAAAAAAGTACTATAATTTTTAATTATAATTTTATTAAGCTCTCTATAGTTTATATAGAGCCTAAGGCCGCCTCTAATTTTTTTATAAAGAGAATAAAAGTTTTACCTAAAGATTTTAATTAATAAATTTATTCGTGTTTAAAATATTTTTTTATATACTTTTTAAGAACTTCTAGTTTAGTAACTAAAAAATTATATATAAAATAATATAGAAGATTAGTACTAAGTTTAAAATTAATTTTTAGATAATTTAATCTATAGTCTATAAAGATCTTAAAATCCTTATCTAAAACTAAATTAAAAAAATTAAAGTACTTAGGCAGTATAAAGTATTCTTTATACCTATTTAGTTTATATTAGCCTAGAATCTCTATTAACTCTACTAAATATAAATATACTTAAGTAGTTAAATTAAATATAATACACTTAAACTCTTTTGCGCTTTTAAGGATAATCTTTTTAATAAAAGTATTATTTTTCTTAAGAGTACTTTTAAAAAGAACTTTTTAAATAATAACGTTTATTTTTAGGTTCTCTTAGTTAAACTAAGATAAGCCTAAAAAAAATTTATATTAAGAGAGATTTATAGTTATAAATAGAATTAGCTAAATTTAATTTTAACTTTATAAGTTAGTTAAGTCTATCTTAGTAATAGTAGTATTATAAATAATTATATTAAAACTATTTATTACTTATACTAATAGTCTATTAAGAGTAGTCACCTTTAAGCCTATCTCCTTTACTAGTTTAGTACTTATAAAATTTAAAATAGATTTTAGGTCTACTAAGACTTTAATATAGTCTCTATTTATAACTCTAGCCTTTAAGGTAACTATCCTCTTAAATAAGCTATATAACTAGTTAAATAAATTACTAATATACTTAAACTTAAATATTCTTAGTAGATAGCTTATAATAGTTTTAATATAGGTACTAAGTGCTATAATTACTTCTACCTTTTCTCTTTTTCTACTTAGA
Organism: Pleoardoris graminearum; assembly: GCA_030770415.1. NCBI lineage: Eukaryota > Fungi > Ascomycota > Dothideomycetes > Pleosporales > Didymosphaeriaceae > Pleoardoris > Pleoardoris graminearum. Next base: position 68,754 of record JASEKS010000341.1, read on the forward strand.
TTAATAACGCGGCCTTATTAGTTATTTTTTTTAAATTTAGGGGCTACTAGCTTATTTTTATACTAGTAGTTAAAAGTATAATAGCCCTTCTTACTATAATAGTAATATATTAATATACTAGTAAAAGACTTTATTTTAGTTAGTACCTTATTAGACTAGTTAATACCTAACTATACTTATTAGTTTTACCTAAAATATTTTTAAAGTTTAATAAATTCCTTTATATTTTATATATTCTTTTTAAGCCCTCGCGTTTTAAAATTACTAAAATTAATTATCGTTTATATTAACTAAAAGAAATTAGGCTTCTCTTTTATTTTAATAATAGTATTAATCTATTATTCTTCTAAAGTCTATAGTTTAGCCTAAAAATTTTTATTTAAATACCTTATAATACTTTAAACCTATTAAAGTTTCTTACTAGTCTTAAATATATCTAGCTCCTCTTAAAAAGAATAAATATAGTTTAGGAGTTTTATAAAAAACTACTTAAGTAGCTAAATAGTCTACTTAAAATTAATTTTAGTTTTATTAAACTATTATAGTTGTTCTTTAAGGGCGTCTAGTATATTAACTTTTAAAAAATTTTAAGTTTTTTTTTATAATAGATTAGTACTAAGTTTTAAAGTAACCTTAGCCTCTTAAATAGTTGATAGGGGATTATTAATATAAATAATAATAAATTTAACTCTTAAGATTTCTATTTAAAAAAAAGGTTAATAATTAGTAAAAATAGTATTTATAATTGTCTCTTTAAAAATTAAAGTTATATCTGCCTTTTTTGTTATAAATATAAGACACCTTTAGCGTTAGTAAATATATAACTAAAATAAAAACTAGAGTAGTATAACTTTATAAAATAAGTAAATGTTTTATAATTATATTTTAGTCGCCTAGGTTAAAATAATAATAAATATTAAGTAGTTATTTTATTTTTATATTATTCTTAACTCGTTAGAGCTCAGCGCGTACTTTCTTAAAATTAGTAAATATAAAGGATTTTAATAAAAATAAAAATATCTAACTATAATAATTAGTACATATTTATATCTTTTTATACTCTAATAGGCCTAATAGAGACGTCTTTACGGCTTATATAAAACTCTAAAGAACTTAAATATTAAAAATACTACAAAAGAATTTAAAATCTTTTTTAAATTCTTTAATAATTTTAGTATTTTATAGAACTAACGTATTATATATAATAAAATAATAAAATTTCTTTAAAACTATATTATACTAGATTACTCCTAAAGATAAAAGACTAATTTAAATATTAGGAATTAGGGTTAAGTAGTAATATAGTATAATATATAAAATAAAATAAATATATATTATCTATAAAAATATAAAAATAAACTACTGCTTAGCTAAAGCTTTATAGTATAGACTATATATCCCTTATTACGTAAATACGTTCCTATCTAGAGCGGAAGCACCTAAAATATAATAAAAAATTCTAGCTTTCTATAGTTTTATATTAATTTTTTAGTAGTACTTTATACTTTTAAAAACTTTACTTTTTACTAGTAAAGTAGACGTATTTAAAAAATAGTTATAATAAGATAAGAAATTAAACCTCTAATATATAAATAATATTAAAATTTACTAAATCTATCTATATATTTCTAAACACTTACCCACTATACTACCTCACTAGTACGTGCTTAAAATTTAAAATACTTTTAATTAAGCAATATATTACTATAGAGCTCGCTAATACTAAATATACTTTTATTTTTAACTAGTAGGCATTACTAACTAAATAGTAGGTATTTTTTTAATTTATAGGCGGCGTATGTGCTAATAATAGTAGATATAGCTTTTCTTATTTTATAAGACTACTAGCTAAGTTAGATATATACGTAACTTTAGCGGGCCTTAGTGGTATTATTATTTTAGTAGAAAGTTTAATAAATACTATAAAGACTTAGCGTAAAATTAAATAAAAAAATATTAGTCTAAATTAGGTAATAAGTTTATAATAATATTATTAGTTAACAATATTAGTAGGCGGAATAAAATATAGTAAAAATAAAATATAAAAAAATAAATAACTCTGTTATACTCCTACTTAGGAGTATTAATAATTATAGTATTAGTAATAAATACTAAAATAAAATTAAATCGCTTTACTCTCTAAACGTTAATTAAGTAAAATAATTTTATAAAACTATACCTAATAAAGTTACAGGACTAGAATAGAGTATTTAATATTACTATTATTAATACCTAGTAACGCTATAAAATTTATATAAAATAAATAATAATTAGCTATAATTCTATACAACTAGCCTTTATAAGTTAAGGGAATAGAACTAAATTATAGTTATAATAGAGTAAAGTAGTCTAAATTAAATAAGTATTTATAAATTAACTAAAAAAACTAGAGTTAGGTAATGACAATATAATATATAAAAAAGCTAAATTAGGCTATATAAACTTTTACTAATATATGTGTTATTAAATAATAAATAATAAATATAAAATAAAGTGAGATATATAGATAAAATAATATTTAAAATAAGAACTTTTATATACTATATTTAAAAATAAGTAGCAACTATTAAGATATAAACTATACACTAATTAGAGATAGAATATATAGTATAGATTAGAATAAAAGTAAAAGAAAAAATTTAAAAAAAATATTTTTAGTTTAATTACAGTGCTACTATAGTTATTAAAAATATATACTATAAAATTATAACTATATATAAGCGTTGTATATATAAATAGTAAGCGTATATTTAATAAAACAAATTTAGTTTAAATAATAAGAACGTATAAATAGAGAGTAGTGTATTAAAATAAAACTTTATATAGACTAAAGTAACTATAATTTAAAATAAAATAATACTTACTAAATACTATAAATAGAACTAATAGTCCTGAGTAAAATCTTAAAAAAAGATATTATTTACAGAATTATCTATATTTCTATTCTATAGAAGCTATACTAGTTATTTAGTATAATAAATTTATTTATTTAAATAAAGAAAAAAGAGCTATAGTTATTAATCTTTAGTAAAAACGTAATATTACTTATATTTAGAAGGTAGAGTAATAAAGTAAGTAGAACTAATAGTTATAAAGTATATAAATTCTAAATAAAAAATATCACTACTTTAACCTAACTAATATAATATAATAGGTGCTATACTATATAATATAACCCTATTTCTATACTTTTTATAAAGTGTATCTTCTTTTATTACTAATTAATTTAAGCTAATAAATTATAGTAAAGACGTAAATAGATTATCTAATTTATTATTTTTTCTTATTAACTAGAATGTCCTCTTAGGTTAATTAAGCCTAAAATAACTATTTTTTACTTGTTATATTACTGTAGACTAGAAGAAATAATAAAAATAGTTATACTAGTACTAGAATAGATTTAGACTAGTATTATATAGATATTTAGTATTACGTAGACTTAGCATTATTATTAACTCTTTATACACTTATATTTTAAGTTTTATTAATTAATTCTCTACTTTAAATTTAGTTATAATATATGTAAGCGTATTAATTCTATAATTCTAATTATTATAGTTAGTAGTTTAGTACTTTTAGATACGTTAAAAAAATAGTATATACTAATCTAAATAAAGAAAAATATATTATATTAACTTTTACTATATTATTATTACTCTAACTCTTAAAGTATAAATAAATTAAAATAGTATTAATAAAACTATAGCTAGACCTCTATCTAGAAGTATAAATGTAGTAAGGAAACTCTATTAAAACTACTACACTATAATAAAATTTACGTATATATTAGTAATTAAGAACTTATTATAATAAATATATAGAAGTCTACGCCTCTAAAATATTAATTTTATTTAAAGAATACCTAATTCTATTTAATAGGTAAAGACGCTAAAGTAATTTTAAAAAAAATTCAATTTTTTTATACTTCGCCTAAATTATTTTTAAAATAAATATAAATATCTGCAGTTATAGTTAATAAACTAGTTAAGTAAAAAATAATTAGTAAGACTTAAATTAACTACTAGAGGGAGAACAAAACCTAGATAATAAAAAATAATAAAATAATAATAGATTATTTTTAAGATATTATGTATTATACACTTAAAAAATATTATTAGCTTTTCTTTATTATAAGTACTTAAATATTAGTTTTAATATAGAAATAGTTTTAATATAAATACTAAGTAACTAATAGTTATAAGAATAGAGAAGTGCTTTATATAAATATTTATTATATAAAAGTTAGTTTAAGCTCTATAGAAGCTTTATAGGTAAATATAAATAAAGTATTACTTTAAAAAATAAAAAAATTTACTAAAAGCTTTTAGAAATACTATAATTATACCCTAAAAATATATTATGTTTATATAATTTATTTAAGAAAAGTTTTAATATAATTAAAGGCTAAAACGAGGCTAGAATAATTTATAATATTATATAACTTATAGTTCTTCCTATTAAGATACTAGTAGTTTAAAAGGCTATATATTTTTAAATTATTTAGAGGTGGGGTGGCACAGTGGGCAACTGCCTAGAAACGTATAGGTTTATTAAATTTTAATATTATTTATATATTAGAGGTTTAATTTCTCTCTTTATCGTAGTATTTTTTAAATACGCCTACTTTACTTGTAAAAAGCAGAGTTTTTAAAAGTATAGGGTATTACTAAAAAATTAATATAAGACTATAAAAAGCTAAAATCCCTATACGAAATACGTTATATCTAAAAATATAAATAAGATTTTAGGCTAAAATTACTATCTAAAGTTAGATAAAATAAAAATCTATACCTAAATAGGTCTAGTATAGTGAACTAGTTCTAATTAGGTAATAAATTAGTAGTTTAATATAACTATTTAGTAAATAATAACCTGGTTAGAAGATTAAAGAGCCGGTTCTAGTTTATTTAGGAGATTAAGTACTTTTCTTAAATAGTTAGGTAGCCTTAATATAAAAAGGCTTATTTAAAAAAAAACCTATTTAGAAATACTACTAACGCTAGGTAAAATAATTTAATTTTTATTTATAGGCTACGTCTATAGCGAGACTATAGATTAGGATTTAAATAAAAAATATTTATAGTAGAATAGCTATAGAAATTCTAAGTATTTATTAAAAATATATTATAAGACTATTTCCATTCTACGGCTATATATAATATATATTTTTTATTTTTAATTTATAAAATAAAATACGGAGCGGCTGTACTAGATATTACTAATTAATAAAATATTTATAGTTAAACTATTACGTTACGTAGTTTAATTAAGCTTTTTTAGCTTATAGATTAAGAGAACGAGCTTTATTAAGAAATTAACGGCTTTTTAATCTTTGATAGTAATAAATATATTAGAATCTAAGGCTATTACGCTATTATTAATAAAAGAGATTTTATATTTTTCTAATATTTTATTACTAAATTTAATATTTCAAAGACTATATAGAGAGATAATAAATAGATAATATATAATTTTATCTAAAGTATCTATAATTTATAGGTTTTAAGTACTTTAAACAGAATCTATTTTACTATTAATGTATTATCTACTAACTTAAATTTTAAAGTTTCTAATTAGCTTAAATCTTAATTTTTAGATTAGGAACTAGTTTTATTATACTTAAAACTATTATAGTAATTTTAAAATTACTACTTAATTTATAAAAGGGTAATACTAGATAGCTAGCTAAGTATTTAGTAAATTACCTTAAATATAATTATTTAGTATAAGTTAAGTACCTTTAAGAGAAAAAAGAAGTAATAGCTTATATTTTATTATTAATATAAGAATTAGCTTTTAGCTATTTAGCCCTTAATATAAAAGGGCTAGATATATACTAGAATAAATAAAACTAGGCGAATAAGTAAAGGGATAAGAAGTAAAAGGCTAAGAAGAAATATTATAAAATAGTAAGTACTAAGTATAAATAGTTTAAATCTATTCTTATTTAGCTATTAACTTTATATATAATCTACTTATATACGCCTAGTTAAGAATAAGTATAAATCATTTAATCTAAAATTAAAATCTTTAATTTCTATTGTTATACCTAGTCTATAAATATTAATATGTATTTTAAGTTATATATATATAAAATTTTTATACTACGTTTATAAGCTTTAATTTAAATTATTAATAGCTTAGTTATTAATGGCTATTATAATATAAATAGCGTTTATTCTGCTTTCTAATCTTAGATTAGTAATGCTAGTAAACTTTAGAACATTTTTAATTTATAGGCTATACTAAATTGTATAATTTTATAATAAGGCTACTTAGTTAGCTTACTTTATCCTATACTATCTAACTATATATATTAACCTATTATTTACTATTTACTATCTACTACCTATCGTAAATAAATAAGATAAATAGTAATTATACTATACTCTTGCTAAAACGTTAGATATTACTATCTACTCTAGATACTATTATATTAGCCTCTTAAAATAGTCGGTAACTCCTATATAACTAATATATACTTATAAAAAAAAGAGTTATTATAAAATAGATAGTATATCTACTCTTAAATTCTAGTCTTTATATATAAATTAAACTAAATCCCTATCTTAAGATACTAGCTTATTTCTAAATAAGCTAAAAATTTTACATTTCTATTTAAAAGTCTTAGTAATTAACTAAACTTTAGAATTTCTCTAATTAGTTATTAGCGTAGAGTTAAATATACTAATCTAGGCTATCTATATATAACTATACGATTTTAGAAGTTAGCTTTAAGTTATCTAGACTAAATAATATATCTATCTATATCCTTAAGCTAATTACCTAGTAGTCTTAATCTAAAAACGCAGTAATTCCTTAAAAAGTGAACCTTAAAAAAGAAAATAATTAAACCTACTTTTTTATTTTACGTTTACTATATAAATACCATTTTTTATCTTCTAAAAAAAACTACTAAAATTTATTAATTATTATTTTCTACTTACTAAAACTAATAAGGTATATTTAATATATAACTAGTAGTATAAATATATTAAACTAAAAGCTTATAAAGCTATTCCATTCTATATAACTAAAAAGAAGTAATAAAAATATTACATAGAGTTTTTATAATATAGTACTAGCTATAATACTAAAAAAAATAATATTTAGCTATCTTACTATTATAGAAAAAGACGTAAAATATTCTAAATATATATAAGACTAAAGATTATTTAAATAAGTATTATAGAATAATTTTATTAGTATTCTCTAATTATAATTATTTTAAGTTTTTCTTTTTCCTTCTACTATATAATAGCCTATTAGTTACCTTACTAAATTTATTTTATTTTAGATCTTAGAGTTTCCTAAATAAGTAATATTAAATAGCGTAACTAAATAAGAAGAAAAGAATAAACTTATCTTATTTTAAATATTTTATACTACCTCTTTTATAGAGTTAACCTATTCTTTTTAGTATTTAAAAATAATATCTCTAAGTTTAACTTTAGAGATATTTAGGTAAATACCCTTTTAAAGCTAGAGTTAAACTATCTAATTTTTAATATAATTATCTATAATGCCTAAATAGTTACGCTCTTAAATTTAATTTAATAGCTAGTCTTAAAGTTTATAATATAACCTTTTAAAAGTAATAATTTTATAAATTATTCACTCTATAGTAATTAGCTTAGACTGTATAGATTTTTTTTAATTTTCTTTAAAAACTAAATATTTAAAACCTTCTTCTATTCTAACTTTAGAAGAATTTTTATTAATACTAAATCTAGTAAAATAATATAGTAAAACTATTCCTAATAAATCTAAAAAACTATTTTAACTATGTATATTACTATACTTAATACTATAATTATAAATGTACTAAATAGTTTTTATAATATTTTAGTACTATTTAATATACTTCTTTACTATTATAGTACTACTATTAAGAAAATACTAATAAATAGTACTATACTTAGCACGTTTAAAAATAATATCCTTAGTATTCACTAAGACTAGACTAGTTTTAGTAATTTAAAAATAAGATGTAGTATTTAATTAGCTTTCTAAATATTTAGAAATATATTTTTTTATTTTAATATTCTTTATTAAACTTAAATGTATGATTAAAAGGATTATAACTTTTATTATACTCTCGCTAGTAAAAAATATAGCCTAATTTACTCTAAACTAAAAGCGTAGTATGTTATAGATTAAGAGTCTATATAATAATAATTTTTTAGTCTTTTTTATCCTTCTTAATATATATTATAGTTAAGTAGTCTAGATTAAGAGCAGAAAGATGAGATATATATAAAAATTAAAAAGCTAGCAAGAATAACAGAAGGCTATAATACGCTAAAGTTATAAGCGCTTAAGCTAAATAGCAGAAAAGGTTCTCTGCGAAAGCCTGCAGGATTGTACAGCTATATATAAGGCTATACTACACCCTTAGTTATACTTCTATTATGGCTAAAGATTACTCTAGCTAAAAATCACTTAGACTGCTTAATCGCGAGCGCCGAAACCTCCTTTTAGTATTCTCGTGTAAATTACTATTTAAATCTTTTCTACTACTAACGATAACGGTAATTATAACGTATATAACTATAACTTATATAACGGCTGCGATATATACGAATAATCACGACGGCTATAACAGCTATAATAATTATAAAGAATACTATAATAGTAATAAACACCGCGATAGACGTAATAACTATAACTTGCTTAATAACTAATATGTAATATAATAGCTAATAATAAGTATAGTAAATAGTAATAAAAAGTCTTTTTAAAATAACGTTATAGTTAATATAGTAATAAATAGATAATAGTAATTACTCCTTTTAACTATAGGAATATAGAAGAAAATAAAAAACATTCTATGTTAACCTAAAAAAGCTGTAAAATTTAAATATAGATTAATAATACTAAAGATACTTTATATAAGTTACTAGTTAGAATATAGGATAGAAGATATTAAGTCTTTTTTCTTAATATTTTATATAAATATAAACTAGTCATTATAGTATTATACGCTATTAGTTTAAAGTAGACCTAAAATACTAATATAAATATAGTAAGTTATTTATCTCTATTAGGTATACTTAAAAAAAAGACCTTTCTCTTATTAGAAGGCTTAAAGATATAGTACTAGTCTAATTAAAAAGTATATTATAATATTACGCTTAGTTTCGGCAGAGCTAATCTACTAAATATTTATATTATTATATAAAGAGAGGTAAACTGTAGCGTCGAGACACTAGTCTAAAAAAGGTATAGGCTAAAAAAAGTTGTTCCCCTAGATACAGTTAAAAAAATAAGCATGTATAAGAACTACGAAAAAAGTTTTTATTTTAGTTAGTAAAGTTTTATATTATGCCTTATTTATAGCCTACTAAAAAGAATTAAGACTAGTACTATATCTATAAGGTTATTATAATAAATATAATTATTTTTTTAAGTTATGTTTCTTATTAGATTTACTAAGTTATAAATAATAGTACTCCGTAAGATTAATAAGTAAAGAAAGCTTTAATATAGAATAAAGTTATTAAAATAGATATACCTTAATTAGTATTTAAAAACTATTTATAGGAGAGTGTTAAAAAAAGCCTAATTAAAAAAGTTATCTTTTTTAAAGTTATAACTTTTTAATTAGTAAGCTAAAAAATACGAAAAATAGCGTTATAAAGAAAAAGACTAGTAGATACTATTTACTTTATTAGGGACTGCTTACTAAGTAGTTTAGAGATATAAAAAAATTAGTAACTATAGAGAATTTTTCGGACTCTACTTAAAGCTATTATAACTTTTTATTTATATTATAAAACTGGCCTATTTTTAACTATATAATAATAGATACTATATTATATTAATATATAGATGTTTTTATATCCTTATATATTTATTTCATAATTATTAATAAAAGCTAAAATTTTAAAATTTTAATAATAAACTAGTAAATAATATATTACTAGTACTTAGTATAGTATCTCTAAAATTTTATAAATATTTAATAGATACTATAAAGTAATAAAATATAACTATTAATAACTTTTTATAGTTTTTTATATTACTATTTAAAAATAGGTCTTTAATAATCTTTATACTTTCTAAACTTAAATTTATACTAAAATTAGTCTTTTTATATTTATTTAGTCTACATTTTAGATAATCTAATATATTTTTTATATAAGGTAAATTGGTGTTATACGCTAGAAAAAAAAAATTATTTTAATTATTTTTAAAATAGGTTAAAACGTTTATTATTTTATAAATAAGGATATTACGGTATTAAAATTACTAGTATAAATTAATATTTATATAAAGTTTATAATTATAATATAATATATATATATATATTTATTATTATATTAAAAAAAGAAGTAAAAAATCTATAAAGTTATTTACTCCTTTTTGTCTTCTATTAAACTTTAGATATAAAAAAATTTTTTCTATAATTTTTATAAGTAAAAGAAATAGATAAATTAGATATTTTAGTAAATACTAAATTATTTCTATCTTTTAACGAAATAGTATTCTAAATTTAAAAACTTTAATCGTAACTAATATAATAATTAATATAATTAATATTTAAAAAATAAAACTATAACGTTAAAATATTTAAAAAGTAATATAGTACAATATATTAAATATTAAAATAACTTATTTTTTTATTAACTAGTATTTAGTTATTTTTTTAATTTTATTATCATCCCTTTTTCTATATTACTACTTTCTAATTTTTCCTATTTATAGTGCTAACTTATTAGAAAATATTATCTTTTTTAAAATTTATAGTTTTAATATTTTTTATATTATCTTTCGCGTATTTTAATATATTTTTTTGTATTTTCTTTATTAATTATAGGTTTTTATATTTATATTAATATTATAATACCGGTATTTTAAAATACTTTTTTAACAATTGTTAAAAGATTTAGCCTATTGTCTAATAATTATTTATTATTTTTATTTTTAGGACTTTTTATTAAGTCTCTATTAATAATTTTTATTACTCTTTAAATTATCTTAGGAACTCTATCTCTTTTAACTTTATTTATATTATTATAATTATTTTATTTTTAATATATTATATAGTACTATAAATACTATTAGGAGTTCTTCTAAAGTAAAAATAACTATTAGAATAAAAGTATTTACTTTTAAAAAAAGATTAACTTTTAATTTAAGTTTTATTAAATATTGCACTATATTAAAGGAATAGAAGTCTAGATTTATAAAATTAAAAAAATATTATAAAATATTATAATATTAGTACTATATTACGTAATTAGTAATTATATAGGTAAGGACTAAATTTTTACTAATTATATACATTTATTATTATATAATTAATTCTTAATAATATCTAGGTTACGTGATCTATACTAGGCCTAAAAGGGTATAATTAAAATTTTAGTTTAATATATTTACTAACTAAAAAGTTATAGGGCCTTAAAAAAGGGACTAAAAAAATCTTTATATTTACGTAATTTTAATGTATTATATATACTTACTACCCAGTATCTAAAATTTTTATAGGATTTTTTATAACCTTTTGTTTAAGACGGTATTATTTAGGTATTTTTAGGCCTATTATTTAATTTTATATAAATTTTTAAAAGAGGTATCTTTTTCCTTTTATCTTTTTTTGTGTCACCCCCCCCTGTATATACTCCTCTAAAATCGCGCCTAATTACGTTTATACCTAAAAGTAAGTTATTTTAGGTATAAGCAAAAACTTTTTATATACGACTCTAAAGGAAAACGTATTATAAAGTTACTATTTCTTAGCGCATTTAGAAAGGTAATAATTCGTGCAAAGGACAGATTGGGACTCGACTAACGGCAGATGCGACAACGCAGTTCGGAACTGACTGGCTAAATTGCCTGCCGAGTTGACGTCCATGTGCCTCCCCAGTTACATTGCTCGTTGCAGTGGCCAACTCTTCCATTTCGTCCTCCAATCTTCGTCCTCCTCATAGGGCCAGATATGCTTAAAGACCAGCCAGCTGCCATTGTCATGCCTACAATCATTAGCACAATGATTAATGCTTTGTCTGGATAGATTGCGGGATTACTCACCCTTTGTTCCCCCATTTCTCGATCATAGCTTGTTCATGCCTGCGTTTGGATGCGTCATCCTCCTCACGTCTCTTCCTTGACAACTCCACAATTTCTACTCCACCATCAACGTTCGGATTCGCCGTGACTTGGTAGCTGCGCGAGACGTGGTTAACAATCTCCATTAGATCACCAGGATGGCTATTAGCGAAAGAGCTTCCACCATAGGTGTGGATATTGAGGGTTTGAAGAGTGTCTTTCGTTCGATTCTCGTTGATGACACCCCAGATCTGCCTGACCAAGTCTTCGTCCAGAGCTGAATTGACCATCGCAATCTTGAGGTGCCCATTGTACGATTTCGGCATGGAACCCTTACTCGTCTGTGTAACCTTGTCAAAATCATCCCAGTCTTCTTCTGGAAACAATTCCCATTGACTAGCGTTCGTACAATCAAGGTTCAACTTCAAGTCTTTCAGATTTTTCAGCGTCCCTAGAGCTTCATAGCAGCGGGTCTCTGTGCGATCGCCCATGGACCGTTTAAGTGTCAGATTGAGAGTTGTCAAGTTCGGTGACTTAGAGGCTAGAAGTTCCACGACCGGCGCCGTAATACGGAGCGGCGGCCTAGGCATGTCGTAGCCGTCCGTGAATGGTTTAAGTCTCAGTTCTTGCAATGTCTCTCCATGTCTTTCGGCGATGATGTCCAGGAGGGGGCCGTGCAATGTCCCGGAGAGACTGAGCGAAGTCAGAGGATGCAGAGAGTCAAAAAAGTGTTCGACGGTTGGTTGCCAACCCTCTAGGATGTCGCGTGTGCTCGGCTCGAGCCTGATGTCTAGATCTTTAAGGCTGGGAAAGTAATCGTGAGTCGCAACCAGGCGGAGAAATGCCTCGTCCCCCGTGGAACAGTTCAGGCTCTTAAGGCTCGAGAAATCAACAACCGCTTCCCACTTCTCAAGCTTTGCAATGTTGAGGGCGTCGCTATAACCCACAAAACTTAAACTCTCCAGCTTTGTTTTCTCCCGCACTTGCCCTTCTCTTCCCTCTTCTTCATCGTCGATGGCAGGCACAAATCCCTTCCACTTCTCCAAAGGCTGCCTCCTGGCTAAATATAGCGCAGCACTACCGGCAGGTCTACAACCCAGCATTCGCACATGCTTTAAATTCTTGGCGAGCCCCACAGTGCGCAAGGCAGCAGCGCCATTATGATCGTCTACGCCATTGGAATCGCGGTACGCGTACATGATGCTCAAACTATGCAAATTCTGACTCATAGCCAATGCACGCTCGTCCGGGTCTGTGAATTCATCGTTGAGGCTCTTGAATCTGAAGTTTCGGAGGTGCAGACAACAACTCGGATGGTGTCTCTCAATCGCAGCTATTAGACCTGGTGGAATGCGGGACTTGATTTGGAGGATGATGTGTGTGAGATACTTGAATCTAGCAAGAGCGGCTACGAAGGGTGACCAGGTCTGTTCTGCTGTGGAGCGATCTTCTTTTAAATCATACAAGATTACTTCATCGAAGGGGGGAGAGGTGGATTCGGCGAGCTGAAATGTTGAGGGAATGAGCGAGAGGCCGGTGGAACGAGCGGGTTTACCAGTATCTTCAGCAGTTCGTGCGTCGCTAACGTATATATATCTAGGAATGAAAGATCAGCATTAAAGTTAATTGTTAGATGCTGGTAAGTGAAGGCAATTAGGTAAAGACATGTACAATATAATGGTAAAGCAACGCGGGATTTATCCACGACAGGAATGGTATCTCGAAAGGGATTTCTGACCCCAGGAAAGTCGTCGAGAGAACCAAATGAAATGTACAAGTGAAGAGGTGTGGAGTGATTTAGTACCTACCTTGCATGCTCCAGGAATTTGCTTGCATCAGAAAGTAGACGCTCCGCATCACCACGTATCGACGAGTCTTTACGATTCACAGCCCAGGCAAGGCCACGGTAGACAAAGGACTCGGCCACAGCGCTCCAGGCCTTCGAGACTTGCCATAACGGGCGGACTGAGTGACATTTGTCCAGCTCATCGGCAATTAGGCGTTTGGCGTCTTCCGGAAGGCTCTCCAGATTCGCCATTGTGAGGGTTTTCGATGGTGAGACAGGAAGACTCGACGCGATACTAATATTCCCCGGTCCTTAAATGCTGAGCAGTTGGTGGCCTCGTTCGCCCTGTTTCGCCCTGTTTCAGTTCTAGGCAGCAATCCATAATCAGGCTGCAGTGTTTTAGCTTCGCGTACCAACCAGGACGAAAGCCTCCGTGGATGGTATGTTACTTGTAACACGCGATGTCGTTCATGTGTGTAGGTGCCGGGACAGAAGCGTACGGTAATGGGTGACCAAGCGGCTGCAGGCGGGGAACTTATGGCCCGGCCAGCGAAGCACCGAGATTGCGGGGCTGGGCACGTGATAGGACTGATGCTCATAGGTCACGTGCTAGAATCGAAATGCAAAGTTTGATGGATATTTTAAGCGTCTTTATTAGGATATTATCTAGATTATCATCCCAATATTATGTTAGCCATTAATTAAACGTCTTTTTATCATAACTGCGGCATTAAGCTCCTCTTCAACCTTATTGAACCGATATCTAACTACGGAAGGCTCGATAATCATCCGCTATAAATGAAAGATTCAGGTTTTTGCGCCCCTATATCACACTATCATTCAGCTATAACTCGAACTTTCGGTTATTAACCGCACCCCCTTCTCTTTATATAGTCTGGGCAGCCGAGAGAGTAGACGCCAACATGCTAGCAACTTCCAAACTAGCGCGGGCAAAAAAAGGGAAAAAAGAGCGCCTATAAGCTGCCCCCTAGGGTTTCCGGCCATATAGGGTTTCCGGCCACCTGCACATACAAAATATAGCCGTGCGTAACCGTGCACCTCTATGGAAGCTTTATAATATATAATAACAATTGAATAAGCCATAGATATAAGTATATTATATATAAAAATATAATAAAAATTAAAATATAGTAAATATATAGTATAGTATATTAAAGAAATATTTTTATATAGTTTTTTTTTATATAATAAAGTTACTATTAGTAACTACCTAATTAAGAAAAAGAGTACTAAATATACTATATAAACTAATAACTGGCTCTTAAAAGGTACTACGCTCAGCTTAATTAAGAAAGGTAGTACTAAGATAGGTACGTAATAATTACTTAATAGTATTTAATAGATTTATAGCTTAGTATAGTTTATTACTCTATATAGTAACTTATACTAGTATATTTACTATTATAAACTAATACTAAGCAGGTATTTATAAAAAAAAAGATATTAATATATTATAACTATAGTATACGTTATAGCGTTTAAAATACTATTTACTAGTAGTAGTATACTACTATTTTATAACTAAAATACGCGCTCCTAGCACGTTAAAAAATAAAATTTTAGTAAAATATATATACTAAACTTATTTTAGCCTATACTATAGAGCACGTTAAATACTTTAAGCTTTTAAATTAAACTAAATAAATAAAAAACGCAAAGTAATAAGTATATTTAATATAATTAATATATTATTACCTATCTTTACGGGCGACCCGTAAAAGTTAATATTTAAATTAAATAGTTTTATAAATATAGGTATAGAGTTACTAGATTTAGTAAAAAAAAACTACCTAAATAAATAAAAAAGTTAAAAATCCGCCGCTTATAAGTATTACTATATAAAAAGAAAATACTAAAGTTACTATAACTATACTACTATATAAAGTAGTTAATTAATAAAAGTAAGTTATAAAAGAAAGTTGCTAGTAATAATAGAACTAGTAATAATAATACTAATACTAGTAATTATAAAGCACTAAAGTAAGAAGATAGTATAGTTTTTTAATAAGTAACTAAGTATATTAAAGGCTATAGTTTATAGCGTAGAGGGCGTATATAATTTTAATTAAAATAATATAAAATAAAAGTTACTAGTATATAAAGGAGCGCTGTAGCTTAATACTATAAAAAATATTTAGAGGTAAGCGAAGAGGGGTTTCTAAAGGGAGGATAATAAATAGCTAGTATAAGAGAATATAAATAAATAGCTTAGTATATAACTAAATAAAATAAAATATTTTATATTAATTATATTATTATAACTCTAAAACCTCTGGGTCTTTATTAAGACTAGTTTTATATAGTAAAAAAACTCTCTAAATATAGTAAATATTAAAAAATCTAAAATTTTGAATTTATTAATAATAATAATTTATATACTATATATATCATCTAGATAATTCTATTTAGTAATTAAAAAGTTATTTTAAAAAGATTAAAAAAAGTAAGTAAAAAAGTCACTTTTTAAAATAACTTTTTAATTACTAAATAGAGTTATCTAGATTATATATATAGTGTATAAATAATTAATTTAAATTAATCTAAAATTTTAAAACTATTTTAAATTTAATAATAAGCAAGTTTTTTTTACTACGTTAAAACGCTTTTCTAGAATACCTTTATATATAGTTATTATTTTTAGAATTTTATTTTATTTTTATATATAGTTTATATATAGCTATAAGGTATAAAGATTCTATAATTTATTATAGAGTCTTTAGAATAGTGCACGGTTACGCACGGCTATATTCTGTATGTGCAGGTGGCCGGAAACCCTATGTGGCCGGAAACTATGTAGGGCAGCTTACGTCAAACATCGTAGAACTCTCCATATAAAGCCGCACAATCCGTCGATTATTCCGCTGAGGCCGCCCATCAGCCCGAGGGACGCCCGGATCATACTCAAACAGCGCTTTCCCAACACCCGAATTATTAGCTCCGGGGAGATAATCATTTCTGCCGCTATACAGCTTCGTCTTCCACTCAGGCGTCGCCGCAGTCCGAAACATGTCGTTGACAACCTGTTTGATACTCTCGACGTGCCTCTCGTAGGCAGGCTTGCCCCTGGTCTCGCGGCGTCCTTGCTCGGAGTGGTCAGACGGGGTCATTATGGCTGCGAAGATGGGGCCGTTTCTGTGTGGACCTCGTAAGTCATTTACGACGCTTGTTAGAGAAGTGAAGGCGCCCTTGACCACGCCGTTTACGTCGGGGTCGCCGGTCCGTCCGTTTTTCAGGCTGTCTATGACGCGCTCCTGGAACATTTGGTCTACGTCTGGCTTTGACATGAGCAGAGGCGGATCGGGCGCCGTGAAGCCTTGGTCTTCGAAAAAGTGCGCAAAGTACACGGCCGTCGGGGAGGCGACAACGAGAGCGGTGCAGCCGACTAGCCCCTGGATGCCGACGGCGAGGGGTCTGTCTTCTAGTCTGTGGAACTGCACCGTGCTGGAGTCGTCGCCGTCTCTGAAGACCAAGTGTGTTCCCGGCTCGTTGACTCGGCGAGCGACGTATTCGCCTGCTTCCGTCTCCCTTTGTGCGCTGCCTAGACCCTGTGGTTGAGGCGGCGGACTCCGGCTGCGGCTGACGCTACGGTTTCGGGGTCGCGGTATCGGGTTCGGGCTGGCTCTGGGAATGCGACTGCTATTCGTTCTGTTGCCGCTGCCGTTACGATTTGTACTCGGCATCATGCCATTGCGGTCCGATAGGGCTGTCGGGCAGTTATTGACGTAACAGTATGGGTTAATACCGCCTGTTAGCCCTATGGGATCAGGTGAGCTCCAGCGGCCGAGCCATGCCGCGTAGTATCTCTCCCCACAATGGTACATGCCCGTCTCCGAGTCTCTCTCGTACCCCGCGAACCGGTATCTTCTGGGCGCTTCGATAGCGGCGCCGACTGCGTTGTATGTGTTGACGCCGAATGGCGAGTACTCGGCATAGCTCACGACATTTGCCTGGTCGTCGAGTTCTAGTGTTTCTGTCGTCTGGTATCGCACAATGGTTGTCTTTGCCGCGGGGTCGTATTCCACGAGCGCCGTCGCTGAGGATTCATCTGCGCCATCTTCGAGAACAGTGCTTGTCTGTGTCTCGCGCTTGATCATCTGGCCATCTCCGTTGAAAGCCCGATAGATCTGGTAACCGGTGAGATAGATGGTCTCTTTCAGCTTGGTGGCTTTGGCAGATCCGCCTTTCGACGTCGCTCTTTCTGTGACCTTGCGGATTCGTTTACCTTGACTGTCGTAGACATAGTATGTCGTTTCTGGAGTCCCTTCTTTGACGGTCTGCGTCGAGGATGATCGTAGCCGGTCATTGAAATCCCAGGTGAGGGAAGTATAATATGGTCTGAGGTAGCTTATGCAGCCCCGCTCGCTGTAACCATAGTTCTCGGATGTGCCGCCGACTGTGGTCGAGCTGACCTGGTCATTGTGGTCACTGTAAGAGTACTCCCTTGTCCAACCCATGACGGATATGTCCTTGGCCGGCTTATGTGAGAGACGGAGTAGATTCCCAACCGTGTCATACTCGTAGTTCTCGAGGTACTCACACATCTCCGATCCGTCTCCGGGATGCTGAGACGACGGATCGCAGGGCGAGTATGGCTTCATGGTCGACTTTCCGTTGGAAACATCGATGCGCTCCCGCCCACGAGCCTCTGTTATTCGACCTATAGCATCGTACGTGAAGTCCTGCGTAGGCTCAACGACCGTGTTTCTGAAATACGTCGTCTGCGGCACGGCATTGAACATGTTGCTAGTTCTCCCACAGCAATCGTACGTGTGCGTTACGTCTCGGAGCGTCGTGTTGGTGCGACCACTTCTTTGGACCTGGTCTCGCTTCACTCGGCGGGAGGCGTTGTCGAACCGAGTCAGCTTCTGAGATCCGTTCCCGAACACGACACTCTCCCGTTTCCGGTAGGCAGTGTAGGACGTACTGTTGATGAAGATGGTAGGGCGATTGGTCGCGTAGTGATTGAATGTCAGCGTTTGAAACTCTCCATCGATGTTATAAGTGCGCGATGTCACACTATCGTCTGCAGAAGTCGTCGTGCAAGCTTGATTCCTCGCATTATACGTCGCTCGATGTGCGAACACGGCGGACTCGAGAACCGGTAGCGGTCCATCCCCTCCAGTCCAGTCTAGAAGACCTTTATAATCTTCAGCCAGCTGCGTCTGTGCGCCGACACAGTTTCCCTTGAAGTCGAACTCGTTGTGCTGAACGAGTCCTGCCTGGTCATAGTGCTGATACACCTCCGCCCGGAGGTTCAGGTCGGACGCGTTCGGTAGACTCTCTCCGTAGATGGTCTTGGACACTAGAATCTCATCCGACTCCCCCACCGTGAGCCACTCAGCTTCAAGTCTTCTCATCACATCGTAGCTCAATCGTACTATTGTATCAGAGCCCTTTCTTGTCAACATGGGCTGGCCGAGACAGTTTGAGAGAGCCCAGCTCTCGCCGCTGTCGGCACTCCAGCGGTATAGCTCTCTTCCACCGAAATCGAAAGAAGCTTTGGTGACCAAGTTGCCCCGTGCATTGGTTACGCGTGATACATGACCTAGCAGATCGAAATCAGTCCTAGTTACACACTTGCCCTGTGTGCCGTTGTCCTGAACCGAGACGATGGTGCGACCGAGCGAGTCCGAGTGCGTCACGTCTGGCGTGCTGCTGTAGACCGTTGATTTACGCGCAGCATCTCTCTCGCGCTTGTCGGTGCTCTGAATGGCACTGTCATACCATGAAGGCATATATGACGCCTCATCGAGAGCGCTGAAGAAGGAACCGATGTCGGTATCTGCCGAGGGTGGAGACCGGACCAGATCACCGGCATCGAAGTGCTCTGTAAGCCATGGCGTGAGACGACTTTTGCTCCAGGTATGGTCTGCATGCAATGTGCCTATCTCCCGATTTAACGCGTCGCGGAAGACTGTAGTCGACAGGTTGAGTCCCGAGGTTGAGGATGACGGTGGTTGGGGTTGCTAAGCGTGCGACTTGCTAAAAAACGGATAGAATTCTCGGACTGATTGGCCCTTGCTGTCGTTCAGGAAGCGCCCGCTGCATCGCCACCCTTGACTACTCTCCAATGCAGTTGCTTGAACCGGGTCTCGTGAACCATTGAGATATGCGATATTTATCTCGAGTTGTGCCGTCTCCGAAGTGTGTTCATCACGGCTGATGACGGCTTGAAACGCAGGTGTCCAAGAGTCATCCACGCACCTGGCAGCGCCGTAGATGATCCGGTGACCAGCTTTGTTTAGTATAGATCTAGTGATGGCGTCTTCTGGGTTCTCGATGAACTTCTTCATCTCATCCGGAGTAAGCTGAGGCTGGAAACCGTCGAGGGTATCACCAACACTCTGTCCGACTTTACCTGAGACTGCACCTCCGACGGGCCTTCGTAAAGCATCGAAAGCGGTCGCCATCTGGTTTCCATTCGGGTCCGTTGACAGTTTGGTTTGAAGTGCTGCGTAGTCGTAGACCGCGCTCGACGTATTCTTCACGCCGTCTATTGTTTGCGTGACGAAGAGCTTGTAGACATCTAATTCCGAGAGGGTCTTGACACCGAGTGAGTCTACGTGCACGGTTTGGATATAGAATCCTGCTCTTGCAGCCTGCAGCTCTGTCTATAGGAAGTTCAGTCGCGGTAGCACACGTATAGTGACACTGAATAATGAATACACACCTTTGGATCAGACGTCACAGCGAACAGAGCCTTTTCTGATGGGATCCACCAGTGATCATCACCATCGAGATCAACGTAGCCACCGACTTTCTGTAGATAGTCCTTGTAGTCGCTGGGAATAAACCCCGAGAGCGGAGCAGAGAGATTCCCCGGCGTGATGGCCAGCTGAAACGTCTGATCAAGGTCCGAGAAGAGTTCTAAACCGCCGCTCGGTAGACGCTTCGAGAGATCACCAGAGCGGTAGTACAGGCGATCCTTGGCGATGAGCGCCTTGGTATTCTCCTTTGTCATATCTGCGTCCTCCACGTCAACCTCAGTCGCACACGTAAAGAAGGCACAATCGTCCGCAATCAGTTCCAAGTAGTCTAACAAGCCCTGGTGGGCGCCTGGGGACACACGGTACTTCATAGTCTCACAGATTTCCGGAAGGCGGGAGCCGTCGGGCCTGTCGATAGCATTGGTATAGCGAGCTTCGGTATAGAGGATCACCGTCTCCTCTTGCTTGAGTCTGTCAGGGGCATCTTCCAATTTGCTCGTCTTTTTGCCGTACGCAATGGACGTGGCCTTTGTCGCGTTCCCGTAGTCGTCCACCTCGAGCACGATGTCGTGGAGTAGACGGGGTTTGTCCGTTTTGTCTAACGAGGACTTAATCTTCTCACGTAGGATGACGCGGTAGACGCCTTGACTCTGACTGTTAGGGGCTTGGCATGTTTTCACTTCGTATCGAATTTCTCGGATAAGGCAGGCGAGTGATTGCGGCTCGGAGTCATGGTTGCTGAATATTTCCTCACGTAGAGGAAGTCCCTTGAGTGCCCTATACGCATCGGCGGTGAGCTGGTCGACCTCCGATCCTCGAATCAATCGATCACTTGGCACGGCTTCAACGTTCGGGAGCCTCCCGAGATGGTACCAGCTTTTCACATATGCTGTAGGCAATGCGAATGACTCCTTCTCGTCCACACCGTCAGGAGCCGGGAATGATTCGGTATGCCAGTGTTCCACGAAACCAAATCCGCGAGACTCGCGCTCCTGCAAGTCGTAGTAGCCGTCATGATATGCGTACTTAATTCTACGTATTAATAAACTTTTAGCTTATTTGTTTTAAGCCTAAGATTTTTGCTACACGTAATATTTAATCTATATTTAATAAAATTTATATTGATTTTACTTTTAATAAGTATACTACTTTTAGAACTAAATATAAAATTTATAACTATAAAAAATTATTTTTTTTCCATTTATAATAGTCTAGTAATATATTAGGTATTTATAAATAATATTATTATTAATAATTTAAATAATTTATATATTATACATTTAGATAATATTCTAATTTACTCTAAGACTTATAAAGAATATATTAGATAAGTAATAAATATATTTTAATAATTTTATAATACTAGTCTTTAGGTAAATATTAAAAAAATTTATATAATAAATATTTAATATTTAGAGTATATGTTAAGAAATACTAAATTAATAATTAATTTTAATAAAATAATGTATTTTATAACTAGAAAACTCTTACTATTATTACTAATATAAATTTTTTTATACTATCCGTTTTTAAAATACTTTATAAAGTCCTTAAATATACTACTATATTTAAGTAAATTAAGCTACTCTCGAGTATAAGTATAAAAGCCTTATTTATTCTTTTTAAGTTACTATTTTATACTACGTTTTATCCTGCGTACTAATATTATAAATTAATAATATTATTATAGACTTATTACGTAATTTAGAGTAACGTTTTTTTATTTAATTTTACGCTAAGCCTTTATATTACCTATTAAACTTTCTACTAAGATAATAATACTATAAAGGCCTACCTAAAGTAAGTTACGTACACACCTAGATTATCTAACAGTCTTATAGGATAAGAGAAGCTATACCTACTATCGTCGGCACCTACGCTGCCTGTGGCACTTATTACCTAGTTAGTAATACCTGCTAAATAAGGATAAGAGGACTTCGTAGAGTTTACGACGCTTAGTTTTTTTTTTTTTTTTTTTAGATCTTATAAGTGTACTAATAAATCTATTTTATTTTATTAGTTTACTCTTTAGATTACTCTATTACTTTTAACTCTATTAATAATATTAGGTTTTTTAGTCTTTCTTTATTAACTACCCGCTTTTATAAAGTCTTTATTCTATTAGTTTAAAATTTATTTATATAGAACGTACTAAGGAGGACTTTAAAATAGTTAAAAATAATATACTTAAGAAGGCTATTTTCTACTAGAAGGTTACGTATATATAGATTAGTAAAAAACTAGTTAATAAATTATATATAGATAGAAGAATCACGTTTTAGTAAATTTAAGATTTTATTTTAGCTTAGAGTTATATTATATTTAATACTATTATTAAGGATAGTTAATATAATAGACGATTATCTAAAATTAGTATATTAATAGATATTTTAAAATAAAAACTTATAGAGATTATAATATAGTAGAGTATAACTTTAAAAAGTAGCAGTTAATAATATAGTATAGAGTGTAGAATAGATAACTAGACTTATTTAAAGACTAGATATTTTATTATAGACTCTAGGTAACTACCTAATAACTTTATTAATTTTAAAGTTTATACGCCTAGTAACCCTTAAGGTAATTAACCGCTTTATATATAATTATAAATAGTTACTAATTTATAAATATAAATTAAAGTATAAGTGGAGCGTTACTATATTTAGTAAAATATTTTTCCTTTACTAAAAGAAATGAGTATAACTTTTAATAATTTAAAATTTACACTATTTATATATAGTCTTATTATATATAAGCTATTTAGTATTTATTAAGTTCTTATTATTGCGTTGTGCCGCGGCTTTATAAAGCTTACAAAGTACGTTAATTAAAGTAAATTAAGTAAATTCTATTATTAATTTTTATTTTATACTATATTAGCTTTCGACTTTTTACTTTAGTAAATATAGATATTTTAAATAATAGAGATTTAAATGTACTATTATAATAATATTTAAATAAAAAATTTATTTTATTATATTTTATAATTATATTTTAATCTGTTTTAAGCTAAACTAAAAAATTTATTATAAGAAACTTTTTACTACTATTACTATTTGAAATAAATAGTATACTAAACTTATATTTATTTAAAATTTAATTTGAGTATTATTAAACTATTACTTTTTAATATATTCTATAATAACTAAGATTTTTAATACTCAATAAGCTTCGTAAAGTAAAATCCTAGCTTGTTTTAATTTTTAAATCTAGTACATTTCTAAAAAAAGATAATACTTAAACTAATATTTTTAGTTATTAAGAGTAGAATTTTACTAACTTTAAAAATATATAATATAATAATTACGTTTATATTTTTTTAAAACTATATTAGTTGAATCTCTAAATTAATACTAAACTAGTTTAATACTATATGTATAATATTACTAATTATATTAACCCTCCTAGATAGGAGTTAATAAAAGACCCTATTTAAGTAATCTAAGTATTAAAAACTACGTTATATTTACTAGAATTAATATATAAAGTTTGCTATTACTTTAATAGTTTTTATTTAATATAATTTAATTTAGTTTTATAATATTATATCTTCTAAAGCGTTAAGATTTTTAGTATAAAATTTTTCTACCGCTATTACTAACAGCTTTCTCTAATACTTAATAATTTAATAATAATAACCTTTCCGCTAACTCTCCCTCTATAAAAATAATTTTTAAAATACTAATAACTAATATAAGTCTTTTTAGATAATTTAAAGTATTATATACTACTATTTTTTTTATTTTTTTTTATTTTTATTTTTACTATAAGTACCTACGCTTCGCGATTCTTCTACGCTTTTATCTTTACTTAGTCTTTTTTTTTATATATATATAAGTATATACTCTATACTTACTTTAGCTATAGCTTAAAGTTATAAATTCTATTTCTATAGTATACTACTAGTTTTTTTATATTTTTAGTAATAATTACTATACGCTTTTAAAGCGACCTATTAATAATATTATATAAGGTAGTAAAGGCATTTATTTATTATATATACTACTACTAGATAACTAAATTACTATATACTAGAGTAATAATACTAAATTTAAATATAATAAGAGCTATTATACCTAGCTAGGAGAAGTATATACGTTACTTAGACTAGATAAAGTCGCTTTTATATAATTTTTTAATATCCCTAACCTTTAATTTAGTAATTTATAAAGTATAAAAGTATAAGTATTTATCTATAGCTATATAAAGATTATATACAGGACGTACTTATATTTTATTTTTTAATACTTTATTAGTTTTATTAGTAAAGCGCAGGTACTGATTAAATTTGTTAAATATAGTAATTAGGCGATTTTAATAATAAAAGAAGTTTGCGTAGTAATTATATAGGTTTTTTTACTATTTATATTATATATATAGTCCTTAGGATAACTGTGTTACGTTACGCTAAGTACTCTAGTACCTGCTAATATAGGCTACTAGTTTAATACTAACTACTAGCCTACTAATATACTTGTTATTTAATTAAGTAGTTATTTAAATAGATATTGTCCTTAGTTAACTTTTATAAGTTTAGCTTTTAATTATTGCGTATATAGCTTAGTACTTAATAAAGTTTCTTTACTATATTTATACCTCTAGATTATTATCTAAGCGTACTTATTACTTTTTAACTAATTATATTAAAGTTCTATTAATAAATAGTACTTAAACTATTATAAATTTTTTTTATTTTATTTTTATTAATCTTTACTTGGGGTAAACTTTTTTTTTAAATAAAGCTACGCTGTTAGCGTAGTACTTATATTTTTTTTAAAAAAAAAATAACTACTAACTACTATAGGGGTTACTGTAAAACGGCTTTATAATAATTTAAGTATAATAATAAAAAACATAGTATATAGTTATATATTAACGTATTATACTAAAAATAGTTATAATAAATTAAAATAATATTACTTATTTAATCGCCCGTAATAAGTTAATACATAATCTCTTTTAACCTAGTATCGGACATTTATTTATAATAAAAAAATAGTAGTAATAGCTTACGCTGTTACTAGTATACTATAAAATATTAATATATACTAGCGTCCCCGGTACTATATACGTATATATATAAAATAATAAAAAAAGTATAATAAGTAGCCTACTACGCTAGGCAGGTGTATTATACCTTTTTTTATAGATATTATATATACTATATACTGTATACTATATTATATACTATATATTATATTATAATAGCTAAATAATTCTATAAAAGTAATACCTATAGCGCCTTTTCTATAACTAAATTTATCCTTATACTACTAATAGTATCTCTTTTACTAAATATTTTTAGAAAGCTTTAAAGTACTATAATAAGTCTTAGCGTACGTAGGTAACTAGGTAGTATAAAATAAATAGTAACTCTAATAACTATAGACTATAATTTTATAGTAAAAATAGATAAGTATATACTATACCTACACGACTACGGCTATGGCTATAGTAATAATAATTATTACTAATCTACGTAGTTATAATAGTAAAGAATCCTAAAAGTTTTAAAAAGTCTAAGAATTTTATTATAAATACTAACCTAAATTATATTTATAAGTAAAAGTAGTAGCTCTTAGCTCTACTAAATAACTAAAATAACTTTAACTACGCTAGTTTTAGGGCTAGAATAGCAGTAGTTACCGTAATAGTAATATAGCTATAAAATATAAAAAAGGTAGTAAGAAGAATATTAATAATAATATAGAAAGAGCTATATATAAGATAGTAAATACGACTAGTAAATATAACAAGTAAATATAATAAATATAGTAATAATATATAAAGCAGTAAAAAAAGGAGTATTATAAAATATCTATAAGTATAGATAAAATAATATATAATAGTTTAGATATTAAATATAATAATTTAGGTATAAAGGAAATAGGTAATAAATATTAAAAAGGAATAAAAAAGTTTTTATTTTATTATATACCTATTAATAAGTACTACTATAATAACTTATTAAATTTAACCCGTTACGATTAAGCCGGTTTAAAAGAACTAATATAAATTTAAATTTAAATAAAGTACTTTACTAAATAACTATTAAATAAAAGATATTATTTATTATATAAATATTATTTTTATATATATTTATATACTAATCGAACAAATAGTGTGGCTGTCGTGGCTCGGGGCGACTAAAAGGAGTGTTAAAAAAGGAGGAGTATATGCATAGGTTTATACTTAATATGTTAAAAAAGCTATTATTTTTATATTAACTCTAAATTAGTTTTAGCTATATACCTTATTGATAAAATTTATAACTAAAAATCTATTTTATATCCTAGGTATACTAAAACTTACCAGCTTTTATCTTATAAATACTACTAAAAAAATATAAAAGTTAGTTATAAAAAATATATTAAAAACGATAGTATCTATTATTATATATATTTAAAATACTTTTTAGTAATAAATATACTAAATCTATTTTTTATTTTTAATTAACTAATATAGTATTTATTTTATAAAAAGAGGTAAAGTGTAGCATTAAGACAGTAGTCTAAAAAAGGTATAGGCTAAAAAGGTTGTTCTCCTAGATACAGTTAAAAAAAATAAACGTATAAAAAAATTATAAAAAATGTTTTTATTATATTACTTATATAATAATTTTAAAAACTTTTTTTAAGATAAGTTTAGTTCTAATTAGATAATAATTATTATTAATTATTTATTTAAGTAATGTGTATCTATTACCTAATAGAAGATTATTAATCCTAAAATAATAATAAATTTATTTATTTAGTAACTATACTATTTTAGATATATATTAAAAACTATTATTTTAAATTATAGTTATTGGTTTATATTTTATTAAATACTAAATATTAAAGTAAAACTTTTAACTATCTATTATAAGAAAACTAATAGTTAAACTAAAATTATAAATAAGTATATTAACTAGAATTTATATCTATGTATATTTTATTACTAAAGTAATTAGAGTTTACTTTATCTCTAATTAAAAGGCCTTACCTTATTTTATTTTATTATAAAATATTTTTATATTAGATTTTGTATAGTTTTAATGTATATTAAAAATAAAAATAAAATACTTTTACTTATAGGGTACCCTAGGATAGAATAAATATTTAAAATATAAAACTACTAGCTTAGTATATATATACTATTTAATAATTATTAAAAAACTATAAAACAAATCTAGAACTAAATATAATTTATTATAAATTAATAGTATTATGTAGTTAATTATAATGTTAGTAACGTAGTATATTTAAAAATTAATTAATTAAACTAAAAACTATTTAATAAGTAGAAGGAACCTTAAATAATTTTTAAAAAATATAAAATATTTTTATTAATTATAATTATTTCTAAATTTATAAATATATAATATTTTTAATTATAAGTTATTGAATAAAGATTTTTAAAATCTACTATTTCAATATAAAGCTTTAAACCTATTTAGTATCCTTAGTAATATAATAAAAAATAAAAAAGTAAAGAAATTTTAGTTATATAAGTTTTTTATAATAAATATATTAAAGTATTATATAAGTTCGCTTAAATATATTATTAATTTAATATAATATTCTACTTTTAATTTTATTAAAATACTTTATAAACTAAAAGCTGTTTATAAAATATATATTAATAAACTAAGTCTACTAGTAATTTTAAATACGGACTTAACCGTAACGGGTTAGGTCTAAAAGGTTATAATAGTAGTACTTATTAATAGGTATATAATAAGATAGAGATTTTTTTTATTTCTTTTTAGTACTAATTACTTATTTCTTTTATTTATATTTTATATCTAAACTGTTATATATTATTTTAATTATACTTATAGGCATTTTATACCGTTTTTTTCTCCCCTTTATATATTATTATTACGTTTATCTTTATATTCGCCTATTATATTTATTATCTTATATATAGCTCTTATACGTTCTCTTCTTACTTTTAGAGCTAGGTCTTAAGATATTATTACTAGTACTTTTCCTACTAGGTTTTTTAAGTTTTACAGCTATTTTAATACTAAATTTATAATTATATATTATAATACTAAATTTTTAAACTCTATATAGTTAGAGCACTTTTAATTATTTAGTATAATTAGAAACTACTACTTCTATTTACAGATATAGTTTAGGTTAGTATTTATAATAATAAAATTTTTTAAATTTTTAGAATTTTTAGAGTTTTTTACTATTATAACTATATAGGTTAGTAATAATTACTATTGCCGTAGCTGTATAGGTATAGTATATACTTATTTATTTCTAGTATAAAATTACAGTCTGTAGCTATTATAGCTATTATTTATTTTATACCGATTTACCTATAGAGGTAAAGTTTTTTAACAGTATATTAGAATTTTATAAAAATTACTAGTAGAGCAGTTTTTGCGAAGATAAATTTAGTAAAATACTAAATATTATACTTATTACTTTTATAGAGTCTTTTAGCTATATTATAATATAATATATAATATATAGTATGTATAGTAATATTTATAAAAAAAATTTAATACAGTTACTTAGTGTAGTAGGCTACTTATTATATTTTTCTATTATTTTATATATAGTAGCGAGGATACTGGCGTATATTAATACCTTATAGTATACTATAGATATGCTACTATTTTTTTTCTTTCTTTTATAAATAGGCGTCTAGTACTAGGTTAAAAGTTAATACTTACTTATATATTACTATTTTAACTTATTATAACTAAGCTATTTTTAGTATACCCGTTAATATATAACTATATACTATATTTTTTATTATTATACATAGGTTATTATAGAGCCATTTTATAGGAACTCCTATAGTAGTTAATAGTTATTTTTTTTAAAAAACATATAGGTACTACGCTAAAAGCGTAGCTTTATTTAAAAAAAAAAACTCTAAATACTTAAATTAAATAATAGAAAAAGGAATTAATATAAAACTAAAAAGGAAATAAAGAAAATTAATTTTTAAACGTTGCTTGTATTATTAATTATTTATTATTTGTTAATAGTAGAATAGTTTTAGACTTAGACTATTTTTTTTATTTTAATTACTTATTAGATTCGAACTAGACTACTTAAATTAAATAGTTAAGTTATTAACTATTTATTTTACTTATTATAGTCCCTAATATAGCCTACCTAAAAATATATATAATATTACGTAAATTTTAACTTAATTTAATCTAATATTATTTATTTATATTACTTATACTATAAGTTTTAAGTTTTTAATAATAGCGTTTAAAGGGATCTATAACTATTGTTTTTATAATAAGGACTACTTTAAATATACGTAAAGCTAATAAATAAGTATTAAAGTTTTATTTATATATACTTAGAAATTTTGTAGTAAATTAATACGAAAAACTTATTTATAAATAATTAATATTTATATATATTTATATATTAATTAAATAAATAGTGTAGCTGTGGTGACTGTATAGGCGACTAAAAGGGGTTTTAAAAAAGGAGAAGTATGTGTATACCTTTATACTTAATGTGTTAAAAAATTATATTTATAAAATTATACTTTTTATTCTATATAATAGCATAAGGATTTTTCTTAAAAGAAAAATACTTTTAAAAATTATAACTTAGAGTTATTTTTAAACTAAATACCTATATATAGCGCCGGCAGAGTATATAGTAAATAGTAAAAGAAAATAATAAAAAAGTTCGATAAGTATTAAAAATGAACCTAAATTTAAAATTTTATAATAAATCTATTAATAAAATCTCTTATATAATAGTTAAAAATATTTATAATAAAAGAAAATAAATAAAAAAAGATTAAAAGCGTCTAAACAAAGTTCTTTATGTTTAATAAAAAGATTTAAAGTGACTCTACTACTATACTATTTTTATTTAATATTATTGTATATATTATTACTATAAATAAAGTAAAAGAGTTAGTAACGAATTATATATTAACCTATCTTTATCTTTATTATATTAAACTAATTACTAATAAATTATAAATTATTTTATTTTTTAATAAATAACTTATATTCTCTATATATAATAAAAAGTAGAGTATAGATAAGAAACTATCTATAAATAAAAAATAGAATTGGTATAATACAATATTACAAACTAAAGACTTTAACTATATTTATTAATAATTTTTTTATATAAATTCCTATTAGACCCTATACTTAGTTTTAGTTAATTAAATTTAATATAGCTTCTTTTCCTATATTTATGTAAATTACATTTTTTTATTTTTTTAGTATTAGTATAAATAATATAATATTTAAAATATTTAAGCGTATATTTTATTTATAATATTTATATAGTTTAGAACTACTTCAAAAAATTTTTTATATTAGATCTATTAATATTTTATTTAATTTTTTTTTTTTTTAAGTATATAGGTTTATATTCGTCTGTAGTAAAGACTTATATATAAATTCTTTAAGTAACTAGTGTCTATATAACTAGTTATATATAGTTAGTAGCTAAAACCTAATATTAGTATAATGCCTTTATTATTTTATTTTTTATACGTTTTATTATACTCGTATATATAATAAACGTATATATATTCTTATACTATTACTTTACTTTTAGTCTAGCCTATACCCTTTTTAATTTATATTTAATAATTATTATTTTTATAATTCTCTTTTCTAATCTATCCCCTTTATATTAGTAATATATTTGAAAATACTATTTCTTTAAATATATATTTTTTATATTTTTTATATTTTTTATATTTTTTATATTTTTTATATTTTTTATATTTTTTATATTTTTTATATTTTTTATATTTTTTATATTTTTTATATTTTTTATATTTTTTATATTTT
>JASEKS010000342.1:0-99587 GCA_030770415.1 Pleoardoris graminearum
ATTATTATTATTATTATTATTATTATTATTATTATTATTATTATTATTATTATTATTATTATTATTATTATTATTATTATTATTATTATTATTATTATTATTATTATTATTATTATTATTATTACTACTACTATTACTACTACTACTACTACTATTATTATTATTACTACTATTACTAT
This sequence comes from Pleoardoris graminearum, assembly GCA_030770415.1. Classification (NCBI taxonomy): domain Eukaryota; kingdom Fungi; phylum Ascomycota; class Dothideomycetes; order Pleosporales; family Didymosphaeriaceae; genus Pleoardoris; species Pleoardoris graminearum. The sequence goes on from JASEKS010000342.1 coordinate 180, forward strand.
TACTACTACTACTACTAGTTATTAATATTATATAGTATAAATTAGACTAATAATATACTTAATTTTATATATATTAATTAATAACTACTAGATATATAAACTTTAGGACTAATAGATAATTATAATACTATTACTAGGAGTATATAATATAGCCTCCTTAATAGATACTAGTAATCTTTTTTTATATACTAAAAATATCTTCTACTTTTTAAGTTTATAAAAGTATAACTCTACTATATTATAATTTTTAAAATTTAACTAATATTATTATACTAAAAGTCCCCTTTTTTTTGTTAATATAGTAAATATATATATAAAATAACTCTAGCCAAAACTAAAATCTAAAACCTATTAGAATATATTCTTTTTAAATATATTTTACTTATTAAGATATTATATATCTAGTTACGTATACGTAAGCTCTTAATCAATATTCTTTAATAGTATATTTTTTTTAGTTACTTTATATACCTCCTTAATAACCTATTTAATATAATAATAGATAAAGTTAAACTACTATATTTAGTCAAGACTAATAGAATTAAAAGTATATAAAATAAGAAGGTTTATAGTAAAGTCTAGGTAATCTTAAAGTATTAATATAGCTAGTAAATAACTTAGGGTAACACTAAAAGTAGACTAATAATATAAAATAGATTTTTTAGTATACTTATAAAATCTAAAAGAAAAAAAAAGAAAAAAAAGGAGAAGTAAATTTAAACTCTAGTTGTATAATTATCTATTACTTATAAATATTAGTTATATAGTTATAATAGTTAGATATATTTTATTTTTATATAGTACGCTAACTAGGTAGTAAGTAGTCTTTCGTAGGTAGTATAAGTACTAGTAATAGTATATATAGTTTTTTTTTTTATATAATATAAGGCTAGTAAACTAAATATATACGTAATTACTACTACTACTATTACTATTAGTAGGCCTTTAGTTAGTATAATTATTTTAGTAAAAAGTTTTAATAAATGGTATAAACTTAATAAAATTAAACTAGAAAAACGTTAGACTAAATTATATACTAAAATATAATAATATTATTAGTTTATCAAACTATTAGTAGTAAATATAATAAAAATAATAACTTAATATAAATAAACTTAATAATAAATAAATAAATAAGTCTTTTATATTTCTACTTAGGCCCCTCTCCTAGGGTTATTACCGTAATATTACGCGATCCTAGACTAGTTATTTAAACTTTTTATTATATTACGTTATTAACGCTAACTCTTAACAAGCTTTTTATATAGTAACTATAATAACTTTTTTACTAGCGTTACTAGCGCTAATAACCTATAACTTTTTTAATAATAATTAAAGTATTAAAATACAGCGTAGTACACTCAATAAAATTTTTTTATTTTTTTATAATAACTACTAACTCTCTAATAGTATGTTCCTATATAATTACTTTATAGTATTATAACGTATTCTTTTTTTATTACTTACTACCTATTCTGCTCCTACGTATATATATAAATAATTTTAATTACTTTTAAAAGCTTTTTTTTTAGAACTATACTTACCTTTTTTACACCGCTTTAAAGAACTTTTTTTTAGTATTTATCTTACCCTCTATCTTGCCCTTTATTTTACTCTTTATTTTACCTTCTATCTTGCCCTTTACCTTACTTAATAAGCCTTTAGCCCTCTTAAGCTACTATTTTACTAGCTTTATTATATTACTATATAAGTACAAGCCGTAAACGTTATTAAAGTTAAAAATTATTTTATATTTAAGAATAAAGAGCCGTACGGTAACTAACCTAAAATTAAAAATATTAATTAAAAAAGATAGTTTTAGACTAGCCTCCTCTATAAGTTTATAATAATAGTTTAAATAGTATTTAAGATAGCTGTATTAGTTATCTAGATTCTTAGTAAAAATTAAGATTACTATTATTACTATCGACTAGCTAGGGTTAGTAGTTATAATTATTAAGCACCTAAAAGCGGGCTTTAAAGTCCTCCTAAATATAATAATTAAAGAAAATATTTTAGATAGTATTATAGGAAGGAGAAAAAGGTATTATATACTTATCTTTTTAAATATACTCTATATGGCCTATAGTTTTATTTATAATAATTAAATTTCTATATTATAGTTTTATTTATAATAACTAAATTTTTATTTTATAATTATTTTACTATTGTTATAGCTGTCGCCTAATAAGTTATTTATTAAGTTATTATTTTACTAGCTATAATATTTAAAAAATTTTATATTTAATATATCCTAGTTATAGCGCTATTATTTTTACCTATCTATATTAAATAAGAATATAGTATATATAAAGTTAATACAGCTCCTATAAATAAACGTAAAGAAATATTTCTACTTAAAAATAATTTATTTAATTTTAATTAGTTAAGACTATATTTTTATAATTTTAATTTTTTGTAAGACCTATTTTTATTTCTTTTATAAAGATAATATATTCTAGGAATTTTAGTTTTATTTTATTAAACTTATATTTTTTAAATATTATTTATAAGTTATATTTTTTTAGTATTTATAGTATTATTTATATATATTTTTTATAATTATACTTTATTTTTTAAAAAAAAGAAATATTATTAAAATATACTATTATAAAAATATTACAATAGTTATATAGTATTTTATTAATTAGTATTTAAAAAATAATTAATATATTAGGAAGTTTAAATGATATTATTAAATATTTATATAAACTATATTTTATTTTAAAAATAGTTTTTATTCTTTTTTTTTATTTATATAAGATAGGATCTATTTTATAAATTTAATACTATAAAGAGTTTAGCCTTAATAAATTTATTTTATAACTTATTAATATTAGATAATAAATTTTAATTCTTAATTATAATATTATTTAATTATTTATAATTAATATAAGATTACAGTATTTTATTTTTTATTATAAAAATTAAAAATAATATAACTAGTAATATAAAAGAGTATATATACTCTTTCTTTAAATATTTATTAAAAAATATTTTTATTTACTAGAGTTCTTTTTTTATCTTACTATAAAGTAATTTAAAGAGTAATATTTCTTTTTAAAATAATTTTATAGTTATAGAATTAATACTTAAAAAGAGTAATAACTTTTGTTTTAAAATAAATAATTTTATTATTTATATTTATTAGGAATATAATAGTTTATATATTTTTTTACTAATTTATATTTTATAATTTTATAGTTTCTATTAGTATTTACTAAAATTAATTTATTATTATAAAACCTCTCTATTAAAATAATTATATTAATTATTATTTTATATACTATTAAATTCTACTAATATATAGACTTTATTTATACTATATAACTATAATACTTAAATAAATTTTTTTTAAAATCTAGTTATTTTATAAGTTATATTTTTATAATTAAAAGAATTTTAAAATAATATTATAAATCTATTTTCTAAAATATATAATATTATCTATTCTTAGTATTTATAAATCTTAAATATTATATTAATTTTATATTTGATTATAAGCTTTTTTACTATTGGGTTTTTATTTATAATATAAAATATAAAAAAATATTTTTTTCCTTTACTTATAGAGTCCTACTTACTTAAGTATTTATTAGGAGATATAGTTATCTTTTACTCTTAAGTCTAGTATAGTCTTTATTTATATTATTTTAAATTAAACTAGTAGTTTAATTAATATAATATTATTTATTATATTTAATTCTTAGAGGGCCCTTTTAAGTTTTTTTTTATTAAGTTTCTATAGATAGCTAGTCCGCAAAAAGGCTAGAATTAGTTTTTAGGTAGGAGTATAAAATAGAATAGAAAAGAGTTATAGTAATAGCCTATACTTATTACTAAAATATTAGTATTAAAGGTATATATAGTATAATTAAATTAATAAAGATCTATTTAGAATCTAAATAATAGATTAGTAAATAGGTTACATATAAGTATTAACTTAATACATAAGTTTTTATATAATAGTATTTATTTTATAAATTCTATATTTATATACTTTCTTATACTTAATATATTATAGGATTCTATAGTATAAGTTACGTATTTTATAATTCTATAGTTTTAGTACATAGAATAACTATAAAATATTATATAATAGTAGGGCTTAGTTATATTTAAATATTTATTATAGTCCCCTTATTTCCTAAATCCTAATATTTTTCTAGTTTAAAAAAAAGCTTTAAAGCTATCTCATTTTTAAAAATACTTATATTTTTATTTCTTAGGCTAGCTTTATACTTTTATTAAATTTTAATATAACGTATTATATAAGCGAGCAGCCTATATAAGCGAGCAGCCTATATAAGCGAGTAGCCTACTCTACTAACTTTTTATACCTTTATAGCGACCTATTTTAATAATATAATAAGATAATAGTATATAATTACTATACTAGATTAAATAGTATTTATACTATATTTTATATATATTTATATATTATATTTTATTTTTTTATAGTAGTTATAGCGTATTAAAACCTATTAACTAGTACCTAATTATACCCTATTTTAATATATTTTACTCTTTAGCTGCTACTTAATATCCTTTTAAGTAATAATTTTTTTTACCTTTACTCTTATTAAGGTGTCCTTATTACAAAAAGTTTTTTTTTTAAACTTTTACTTATATGTAAGGCGCATAGAAAGTATAGAAGATATAATATAAATTACTACGCTTATAGAACGTTTATTATATAAGTTTATATAGGTGCGATTTATTATATACGTAATATACATACTCTACGTTTACTCTATGTTTTCTTAAATATTTATATACCTGCTATGTATAGCATGCTTACGTAAGCGCCAAGACATATATAAAATATATAGAATAAAAATCTAATTAAAAAGCACTATTTAGATTATTACTAGGTAGTAGAATTAAATAGTTATTTAAGTTTTAAAATTAAGCTTTTTTTTAATTAATAATAACTAGCTAGATAGTTAATAATAACATACTTTAAAAGCTTTCTAAGTTAGCTTTATATATATACTACTAGCTCTATATTTTAAAACTATTTATTTCTAGCTATTTTAGATAGTTATTTAGAATATAATACTAGTAAAGTTATAAAAGTACTATTCTTAGTACTATTAATAATAGTACGAAAAAGTTTTATATATATAAAATATACTAGAAAAAAAGATTTATATTATAGCTGAAAAAGCTTTATATTAGCTATAAAAATTAAATAGTTATAGCTATTTATACTATTTAGATTTCGGATTTCTTAGCTAAGAATCTAGTATTTTAAAAGTTACTAGGGTCGTAGCTATTTAATTAGGTAATAAATCTATTATTTTTATTACCCTTTTAGTACTAAATCCTAAATTTTAGGTATAGTAGATTATTCTATTATATAGTTAGCTAGGTAATAGTACTAGTTAGAACGTACTTAGAAGTTTTTTTTCTAAAGTTTATAAAAATCTATTATTTTAAACGTAAATATCTCCATAACTAGAATAGCTATAAAAACTCTAAATAATGCATATTATAGAGAAAATTCTAGAACATCTTTTATACTTTATATATAATTAAGTAATTGTAGTGTAAGGACTAGAAAGAATAGGATTAGTATAAAACATTATATAAATATACGGAAGATGCGAGGCGTTTTATATAAATACTAAAAATATACTAGGTATATATCACAAATACTAAAACGCTTCTAAACTCTAACTTATTATATATAGTATACGTAGCATAGGGAGTATATAACGAGAATACTATATATTATAGATATATACTAGCGATATTAGAAAATTAAAAACTTCTTATCATACTACTTTTAAATTCGCTTCTTTTTACGCTATTTATACGTTATAGTAGTCTTATTAGCCTTCTTAAGTCTTATAGTCTAATTACGTATAAGTATACTTTTATAAACTATTACCTTAGTACTCTTTTTAAGCTAATTAAGCGCTATAATAATAGAAATAGGTAATAAGCTTTTATACCTTTAAATGTTATTATAAATTAATATTAATTAAGCCTTTAGCTTACGCGCGTTACTTAGTATTTTAGTTTCCTAAAAAGTAACTTTTAGTAAAGGTAGTATTAGCGTATAAAGCTTTATATTAAGCTTTAATATTATTACCTCTAGATTATATAGAACTAGACTAGCGCTTTAAAAGCTTATATAAATATTTTATTTTATAATTAACTATATATAGGCTACGTAGAAGACTAGTAGAAATTTTAGTTTTATAATATAGCTAATATAGTTATATATTAGACTCTTAATCTAGTAACTATATACGCACATTAATAGTAAGAAGTAGCTAATATTAAATAGTTATAAAAGGTATAATAAATATAGTAGTATATAAAAAGTAATAATATTATTTTTTTTATAGAGCTTTTAAAATTTAAGTAAGTTATAGCTTTTATAGCTATTAAGTATAAATAGCTAGTATACGCCTATTCTACGCTCTACTATATATTTAATAAAGTGCTTTAACTACTCTATTTTAAGCTTATTAGTAGTCTAGCTATTATTACTAATAATAAAAGTCTAGTTATATAATATATTATTATTCTAGTACTAGGTAAAGAGGTAATACTAGCTAGTAAAAATAATAAAGAGTAAAATTACCTAACTAGTAGCGTTAATTTTAAAAATTACTATAACCTATTCGCGATTACCTAGCTATATAGCCTTAGACTTATTTTATTTTTTTAAGTCTATAATAATAAGCTATACTAATATCTTACCTATTATAAAACTAGTTTTATTAAAGTTATAGATATTCTAATTATAGATACTATAGGTAGTTTTAGTATATACTATAAGGTTAAACTATATTCTAATTATTTTTAAATCTTTATATAGAGCTTTCTACTAATTATATAATTAATTAAATTATATAGTAAAGCTATTTATTTACTTAATAAAGTTACGTAGCTACTACTTACTAACTTATTTAGTACTTTACTTAGTAAGCAGCTTATTTACGATATCTTATATAGTACTTAGTATAGGCGGAAATTTTTATAAATTTAAATTAAATATATATCTAGTAATTACCTCCATTTTTAGCTTAGTAAGTTTTTTTAATTTAGGCTAGTAATTACGTTATATAGTAATTTTAGTACGTTAGTATTAAAGTTTTATTTAAAAAATAATAAATATATATACTACGCCTCTTATAAACTAAATTTAGTTTTAATTAATAGTTAAGATTATAAGGTATATATTAGCCTTAGTAGAGGCTAGTTAGGTCTAAATTAGGGACGCTATAGTAAGTAGAAGTTTATATACTATAGAAAGTTAGTAGGGTAGGCTACTCGCTTATATAGACTACTCGCTTATAAAATATATTAGTCTAGTTTACTATATATAAAATAAATTTATATCTTCTTTCTACGAGTCTAATTCTTTAGTTCTAATCTCTTAAATATATATTTATTTCTAGAGAATTTATAAAGGTTCCTTTTTTTCTTTTTAATTAGTTAAGTAAATAGGTATACTATACTCCCTTTATAGATTAGTAGGGTATAATAATATATAAATATTTATATCTTTTTATAATTTAAATAGTTTTATTTTTAATTATATATCTTCTAGTTTAATTTATACTATTTTATAGTAATTTTAATAGTTTTATTATATAATTTATATAAGGTAGTAATAATAGTTTTATTATATAAAATTTTTTTTTCTTTCTTAGATTTTATTTATATATTATTATAAATATAGAATTCCTTTAATCTAATTATATAATATAATACTAGAATTTAATTATATACTTAATTATTAAATAAATCTACTATAAGTTTTAAATTATTCATTTAGTTATAGATACTTTATTAATAACTTTAATAAGTTATTTAAATTTTTCATAAAAGTAAAATAGTCTTTAATAACTTTATTAACTAAATTATCTTTAATATTTTCTTTTTTAAGATACCTCTAGATATAGGTCTAAATTTATTTTATAACTATACCTTATAAATATATAGTAGTAAAGATAATCTTATTCTTATTTTTTATTTTACTTTTTATAAAGTAGAAATATATTTTTTATTAAAGTAGCTATAATTTAAATTTACTATATCTTTTATTATATAAATTAGACTTTATAACTATCCTATATATATTATTTATAGGAGTAAAGGTTTTAACGTTACTTATATTAAAGTATTTAAAATATTAAGTTTTAGGAAGCTTAGATTAGTTCTTAGATATAAGTATTAATAAATTAAAAAGGATTATTATTATATAAGTAAAATAATACGTATAAGGTATTAGTATTATAAGAAAATAAATTAAATAAAGGTTTAAGTAAATCTAAATCATAGATACAAAAATAGATTATATATATATATTAATATAATATTTATATATTTGTATATTAATCGAACAAATAGTGTGGCTGTGGTGGCTCGGGGCGACCAAAAGGGGTTTCAAAAAAGGAGGAGTATGTGCATGCCTTCATACTTATAATATTTATATTCCTATATATATAAATAAATTTTATGAATTCTATAGTCCTATACCATTATTATAGCTATTATACTATAATAGAATTATAGTAATTATAATAATTATAATAATTTAAATAAGGACTTATAGAAGTTTAACTTAAATAAGTAGACTTATAGGTTAGATACTAAATATAATATAAATATATAATAAGGTTATATAATAGGCTTTATAGATCTATAAACTCTATATAATATAAATTTATTAAAGCTAGGTTATACTTTAAAATATATAGTAATATCTATTTCTAGTAAATAATTTTTATTATTAATTTATAATTTAGTTCTATTATATCTAGTTTCCTTATAGAAGATTACTCTTAAAGCCTTTAATAATAAACTCTTATAATAGTAATTAATTAATATTTATTCTATATAACTAATATATAATTTTTATATCCCTTATTTTTTACTATACCTACTAATACGCGGTTAGTAAGGCTTATATCTAAATACTCTATTATAATTATCCTATATATAGGATATTATAGAATTCTATAGTATAAGTTATATATCCTATAATTTTCTATTCTTAGTACTTAAAATAACTATAGAATATTATATAACTAAATAGGGTTTTAATTATATTAAAATCTATTCTTATAATTTATCCTTTTTTTAATTCTAATAGTAGTATATTATATTTTATATATAAAAGATTTATTATATATTTTATATTAATAATCTAAAATAACAGCCCTTATATCTATTTCTCTAATAGGTATTTAATAATTATATCCTCTTTTACTATTATTAAATTTAAATATATATATTATAGCTATTAGTCTCTATAATTAACTTTTTATTTTATAGTAAATTATAGGTTTAAAGATTTAATATAGCTTTATAGTTTTATAAATACTTAATTTTAATATAAATTAAATTATATTAATTACTATTTAAATATATATAGTAGTAGAATTATAGTTATTTTTAGTAGGCTTTAACTACTACTTTTAAAGGTAATTTTATCTTGCTTAATCTCTTCTATATTACTACTTTTATAAGTACGCTATTTAATATACTTATTTATAAAATACTAAATAGAGCCTCTTTTATACTCCTCCTAAAGTTATTAGTTATTTTTTAATTTTTATTTTACTCTTTAGTCGGCGGCCTATACGGCGTAACTTATTAACCCTTTTTATAGCTAGCGCCTTTTTAAAATAATAGTGGACCTACGCTTTATTTAACTACTATAACTACCTTTTTTTTATTTCTTTTCTTATTCTTTAATACTATTTTTAGTAGTGCCAACTTATTTACTACTATTATTTTATTAATAGCTTTAATAGCTTCTATAGTGTAGACTATTTATAAAGAGCTAGCTATTACTATAATTATTACTACTACTACTACCTCTTCTTCCTTCTTTTTTTTCTTTTAGAATTTCTACGTCTTCTATAAATAGTACTTTAGTACGAGATTATAATTTATTATATTAATCTATCTAGTCTACGCCCCTAGACTTAGACTAGGAAATTAGTTATATCTTAAGTTTATTCTTATATATATAATTAGATCTAGATTTTAACTTTAAGGTAGATATAAGTCTTAAATCTATTACCTCAGAAAATACTAAAAATAATATATAAAAAGGAGATTTAAACTCTAAACTAAACTTAAAAAGTAAGTAAATTATAAATAATATTGCTAAGTATAAGTTTAAGGGACTAGTAAAACCTAAATATAAACTATAAATAATAAAATTAATAATAAGTAAATATAAGATCTAAAATAAGTAAGTTAGTTTATTTTAAAACTTATATATTAACTTCTTATACTCTACTAACTATAAAATTATAGTTAGGTATTATTAAAAGATTATAAAAAAGATAAAAAAGATAGTAGAAGTATAGCTACTTATATACTAACCTAAAATATTTAAAGGCTATTTATACTAGCAGAAGACATATTATTATATTAAAAAGTAAAGCTTAATAATAAATTATTAGAAGAGGATTAGCTAATACTATTAGGATATTACTAGCTATTATATAGATACTAATACTCTAAATAATATTTATAATATATACTCCCATATGAAGGCATACACATACTCCTCCTTTTTTGAAACCCCTTTTGGTCGCCCCGAGCCACCACAGCCACACTATTTGTTCGATTAATATACAAATATAATAAAAATATAAATATATACTCCCTTATTTCTTTTCCTATATAGTAGATTACTAATATAGCTATAGTAGATTCCTATATTAAAACTTAATATCTCTAAGAGTAAAAAGTATATTATATATATTTAGGACTTATATACTATCCTTTATATATTATAGATTAATAATAAATAACTACTATATAGTCTAGTTTAAATCTTTATATCTTTTTTTTTATCTATAGTTACCGGCTCTAGACTAGTAACTATTATAGCCCTTATATTTAAAGATATTAAAATTATAATAACTTCTAGTCTTAAGTACCTAGAATAGGATATTATTTTAGTAAACATTAATTTTAATAAGATTAAGAATATAAGTAAAAATAGAAAACTATATATTACTAAACTCTTATTAATAGTAAAAGGATAACTAATATTATAATTCTAGAAAAAAGTTTAGTTTCTATCTTAAAGAGCTATCTATATTTTATTTTATTTTATTTTTTTTAACTATTAGCTTCTACTATAATACTTTTAAGAATAACTTTACTAATATTTAGTAAATATTTAATTTAACTATTCTAGTAGAATATACCTAGCTCTACTTTTAATAAAAAAATTATTATATTAACTCTTTTTTACTAATATTATATATATAGTAGGAGGTATATATATCTAAAAATAAATACCTTTTCCCTATATAAAGTATCGAGATATCTTTAAGTATATAGGGTATAAGATAGGCTTTAAATTACTAGTAAATCTATACTAGATACGAAGAGTATTAGGTAAAAACTTTAATAATATATTTACTTTCCTCCCTATAGTTACTTATAAAGAATAAGGACTTATATAAATTATTAGACACTCTTAACATAGTAGAATAGAATTAAACTATAAACTATAGTAGTATTATATATAAGAAATACTATATATCTATATATATTAGCTACGACTTTTAGTCTATTTATTTTAAAACCTCTAAGTAAGAGAAACTTATTTAATCTATTACTAGTATAAGTATATTATAGGATTAGTATATACCTATAGAACTAAATAATAAATAACTAGATAAGGTATAGACTTATCCTAACTTAGTAACTCTTTATATAGAATAAAAGAAATATAAGAAAATATTATATATATAAGAGTATTACGTACTTATAGTTACTAAGGGAACGGATCTCTATAAATAATATATAAATATAAATAATCAAGTAAGTAGTACCTATTAGAAACTATATTAAGAATAGTTAGCAATAGTTATTCATAATTTTTATAAATAATTAATAAAATTAAGATAGTAAAGTAACTTTATAGTAGTATAACTATAAAGATTCTAATACTACTAGTTATTAAATTTAAATTAAAGCAGTATACTACTATTACTAATATACTTTTTAAACCCTTTTTAGATAATAAGATACGTATTTAGTTTATTTATATTTTAATTAAGCTAAACTCTATATAAGAGACGCGATAGCCTAAAATACTTAAATAAACTATAAAGTTATATAACTAAGACCCCCCTTCTTAGAGTAAGTAAAATTAGTATAATTTTAGGCCCTCTCTATACGCGTTTAATTAGGAGAAAGTAATTATTAAAAAAAAGCCTACTCTACTATTATATAGAATCGTCTAGAAAGAGTTATATTTAAAAAAAGCTTTTTTATCTAGTCTACCTTATTTATATAGGTAATAGTAGGTTTTTAAGTAAATAGAGACTTTATCCCTAGCTATAAAAAGATATTTTTAATAAATATATAAAGTTATATTTTTAGAACCCTAAATTCTAGGTAGTATTTTTATATCGCTATCCTAGATATTAAGGGATTATATTAAATAGGATTATATACTTTAAGAGATATACTCTTAATATATATAAAGTAACTTATTAAAGTAATAATACCTAGTCTAGTGATAAGCTAAAAGAATTGAGCTATTAATATCTATAAGTACTTAGAGTATCTATAAAGATATAGAATATATTAATTATAATAAAGAAAACACTTTTATTATTATTATAACTATAAAACTATTTAATAATATTATATATATCTTTAATAATAAAGATATTTATATAACTAGATCTATAAAAGAAGAATAGATAGTAATAATATAACTAGTACTATATATTATAAATAGAGCTAGTAAAAGTAAATTATATATCTAAAATTATATTAATCTACTAGTATAATATATATACTATAAGTTATAGTAGCTAATACTTTAATAAAGACTAATAGTAATACTATTCTATATAAAGTAAAGTAACTTAAATCCTTTAACTCTTTTTTTTTATAAGATGTATATACTCTCTACTAAGAGGATTATTAACTTTATACTTATTATAGATATATTTTATACTCTTAAGTATAGCCTTTACTACTTTAAAAAAATTAATAAAAAAATTAGTAACCTTTTAAGTTTTCTTTAAAAATTTATAATTATTATTTTAGAGATATCTCTTAATTATAGTTATAGCTAATACTCTTTCTACTTAATATTCTTTAGATAGAAACGCCCTTAAGATAATATACTTAAATATAAGGTAGTAGGTATTAGTATTAGTAACTTTTAAAAAGGGCTTAAAATCTAAATAGAAATTATCTATAATAATAGTTTTAATATATTTAGTTATTAGGGTCTCTATACTAGTAATACTATATATGTATATAATTTTAATAAATTTAATAATAGTAGTAATTTTATTTTCTAGTATTAACTTACTAGAGATAACTCTACTAAGATATAACTATTATAGTAGTAGTTTAAAACTCTAAACTAAAATAATATTATTTATTTTAATTAAGTTTATTAACTACTCTTTATCTTTCTAAAACTCTTCTTTAAATATAGCTATAAAATATAAAGACTACCTATATAGGAGTATTTTTAAAAGCTTATATTAGTAACTTATAGATTTAATATAAATTATAACTTAAGGTCTAAAATATAATAGGAAAAGACTATTATATTAGTTAAAACTAATAAATATTTTAAAATTACTTATAAAGTTATAAAGTCTTTAAATAATATATTAAGAATTCTTTTTTTAAGATTATTATCTAGTATATTATCTAGTATTTATAAAAAAAGATAGTTTCTTCCCTAGGGTTATTACCGTAACGTTACGCGACCCTAGGCTAGCTGTTTAAACTTCTACTATATTACGTAATTAACTAACTCTTAATAAGCTTCTTACGTAGTAACTATAATAACTTTTTTACTAGCGCTAATAACCTATAACCTTTTTAATAGTAATTAAAGTATTAAAATAATACTATATCCTCTATAGGGCCCCTTAGTCCTCTTAAAATAACTATTAACTTCCCTAATAGTAAGTTTTTATATAACTACTTTATAGTACTATAGTGTATTTTTTTTTTACTATTTCCTATCTATTTTAAAGTCTTACTTTTACTTTTATACGTATATATATCCCCGCGCCTAAATAATTCTAATAGTTTTAATAAATTTCTTTTACTAAAACTACGCCCGCTTTCCTTACGCTACCCTAAAAAAATTTTTTTTATCTTTTTTTAAGCGTATATTATTTTCTATCTTGCCTTTTATTTTACTTAGTAAGCCGTTAGCGCTTTTAAGTTATTATTTTACTAGTTTTATTATATTACTATATAAATATAAGCCGTAGACGTTATTAAAATTAAAAATTATTTTATATTTAAGAATAAAGAGCTGTACAGTAACTAACATTAAATTAAAAATATTAAAAAAAAAACAGTTCTCTAAAAAGACTAGTCTCCTTTATAAGCTTATAATAATATTTTAGGTAGTTTTTAATATAGCCCTACTAGTTATCTAGAGTTTTAGTAAAAGTTAAAATTACTATTAATTTCTAACTAAAATTAGTAGTTATAATTATCGGGCGCCTAAAAGTAGGTTTTAAAATCCTTTTAACTATAATAATTTATTAATTAATATACTTTATAAGTTTTATAGAGCCGCGGTATAATATAATAATAAATTATACTATAAAAAAAGAAAAAGAAAATATTTTAGAAGGTATTATACAGCGTAGGAAGAGAGGAAATGCGTAATTTAAACGCGCTATATATAACTTATAATTTTACCTACGCGCTGTTATTACTACTATAGCCTAATAAGTTATTAATTAAGTTATTACTCTACTAGCTATAAAATTTAAAAAATTCTATATTTAATATGCCCTAGGTTATAGCGCCTCTATTTTTACCTACCTTTATATTAAGTAAGAATATAGCGTATACTAAGTCGATATAGCTTCTACGGATAAATGTAAAGAAATAAAAAAAGATAGAGTTAAAATATTAAGTCTACTACTAGCCTTAAACGTAAAATAAGAGTAGAAATATAGTTATATATATATAAAAGACTAATGTTTTAGCCGCTTAGTATACTATAGTACTACTTTTTATAGCTTAAAAGGGAAGAGAGCGAGCTAAATAAAGTATAGACGGGTAGTAGTAAGGCGAACTAAGTAAAAAAAAAGGTAGTAAAAGCGTAGTAATAAAAATAAAATAGGTAAAAAAGAGCTAGTACTAGGGTAAAAGTAGGCTTAAGTATAAAATAATTAAGGCAAAGTAGTCTAAAAGGCGATATAGTAAATACTAAATTAAAAAAAAATTAATTTCTAATTAATTAAGTAAGAGCGGGTACTATACACGGTATTTAATAAGTAAATACTATTTATAGTTATTTTAAAACTTTAGCGCCTTCCATACACTATCTTTTAAATTATATTAACTTTTACATTATATAAACTCTTAAGACTTTATAATTTAAGAGTTTATATTATTTAAGAGTTTATATTATTTAAGAGTTTATATTATTTAAGAGTTTATATTATTTAAGAGCTTATATAAGCTAAAAGTTTATATTATCTAAGAGTTTATATAAGCTAAGAGTTTATATTAATAGCTAAATAATATAAGTTTTTAAATTATATAAGCTTCTATAAGGCGGGTACTAGTAATATTTATACTAGAAGAGGTTTTACTATTAGTAGTTGGGTTTAATTATAAATAATATTTTACTATTAGTACTAGTAATTATATCTAGTCTACGCTAGCGTTTATCTATTTATAGCTTTAGTAAAGTAGATACTAGTACCCTTTATACTATTACTTTTAAATACTATATACTAGTAATCCTATATACTAGTAATAGAATAGAAGTAAGTTACTAAAGATTTAGTATACTAGTAATCTAAAACTTATAGACGCTAGTAATAACTCTACTAATATAAATATTATAAGCGACTAGGGCATATAAGTACTAGTAATAATAGGCCCTATAAGTACTAATAATACTAATATATTTTAAACCGGCTCCGCCTTTCTACTAGTAAAATTAATTATTTAGTTATTTAGTATTTTCTATTTTTAGAATACTAGCGTCTATTAGTATTTTTTACTATATAAATCTCTACCCTTAATAACCTCTATATTCTAGTAATAATAGTAGGGGTTAATAAAGGCATACACATACTCCTCCTTTTTCGAAACCCCTTTTGGTCGCCTACACAGCCACCACACCCACAACCTTTTGTTCGATTAATATATAAATATAGTAGGGGTTAATATTCTATTAAGTATTCTATAAAGGCTAATCATTTTATTTTTATATATAATAGTTTACTATAGTACTTATATATTATATTAAAGTAGTAGGCTATTAGTATTTATTAATATATTATTATTATTTTAAAAGGAAGTACTTAAATTAATTTTTTATAATTAAATATAACTAGATTTATATTTAAGTAATAACTCTATATACTAGAACTTATAAAATAATACTAGTATAATTAATAAAAAAAATTTTTTTATTACTACTTATATTAACTATAATAAGAATATAAAATATAATATTAATTACTATACTACTATTTATATTAGTCTTATAGTAAAAATCAATGATAATTAAATTTTATTTCTATCTATTTATTTTTATTTTAAGAGAATTATTTATTATTTACTATAACTATTATATATTATCTTTAGTAGTTTATAGTCTTTATCCTTTTTATTACTATTAGCTATATAGTACTATTAATTAATCTCCTTTTTATATAAGTTTTTAAAGATACTAATAATTAATTTAATATAGTTTTTAATAATATTATTATAAGTATATAACTTCTTTAAAGCCCTATATCTTTAGTATAATTATTCTAGTTTATATTTTTTATATTTTTTTAATATAACTCCTTTTATTTCTATATAAAAATTTTTTATAACTTCTTATATATTTTATAATTATTTATTATAGATTTCTATTTTATATTAAAGGTTTTTTTACTTTCCCTCTTTTATTTTAGTATAAGGTATAGTAGTCTATTAAAAATCTAGTAATTATAAATTAAGTATAAATTATATTAAATAGTTTAGCTATTCTCTATACTATAATATTTTTAATATTAAAAACTTTACTATTAGTATTTTTATTATTAGAGTCTTTATTAAAATCTTTATTATTAGAGATTATAATAACCTTATAATTATTAAGAAGTATTTGTAATAAATTTATAATTATTATATAAGTAGACTTTAAGTTTATAATAATAAAGCCTTTAGTATCTACTTCATCTAGGCCCTAAGTATTAATCTCTATCTTAGCATCCTTAGTAGCCCCTAAGGCTATTTTCTCCTTAGTGCCCTTAATATCTTTCTTTTTTTCTTTAATATTTTTAATAACTATATCTTTTTTAGTGCCTTTAGTAGCTATCTCTTTATTAAAGTTTTTAGTAATTACTTTATTAGGGCCCTTATTATCTATTTCTATTAAACTCTTAGTACTTAGCTCCTATCTAGTACTTTTAATACCTATTTTTTTTTAGTACTCCTAGTAGCCGCCTTTTTATCTAAGCCTTTAATATCTGGCTTTTTACTAAGTAGTCTAACGTCTATAATATATTCTTAAGTAAAACTCTTAATATAGGCCTAATAGTCTAAGTTTTTAGTATTACTTAGGCTATTAGCGACTATATTATAGTATTTATTAATTATTTATAAATTATTAGAATTCTTAAACCTATTAGAAATAGTATTATTTATTCTTAAATTAGAGTATATAAAAGACTAGCTACTATTATAGTTAAAATTATTTATAATATTACTATTATTCTTATTAGTTATTAAAAGGACTTAGTTTAAACTTTATTACTAGACTTATATAACTTATCTTTACTCTTTCTTACTTAAAGGTCTATACTTATTAATATTATAGATTTTAGTACGTCTTAAGTACTAATAAGTTTTTTAGAGGCTTATTTTTAAGAGCTTCTTAAATAGCTTCTCCTATTTCTTCTAGTATTAAAGAAGTTTTATTATAAAATAAATAGAAGAAGTTTAATATTTTAATTTTATATTAGTAAATAGATATAGAAATATATAAGTAGAAATAGAATTAGAAGATAAAACTATAAGATTTTATAATAATAAATTTTAAAGGGAGTTAAACTATAAAAGTATAAAAATAAGTATAGTCTTCTATATTAAAAGGGTAAGTAAGGTAAGTTAACTCTATTTTAGCTATACTAAGATAAGGAGACTATAGGTATATAGTACTTACGTGCTTTTATATATAATTATTAGAGTAGAATAACTATTTAACTAAGGTAATTATACTTTATATATAAAGCTATATAATTTACTAGTGTACTAGACCGTTATAAGAAGAGTAAAAAAAATAATAATTTTTATATTCCTCTATATCTACTACTATATACTAGGTATATAAATAAGTTACTACCTAAATACTTATATAAAAGTTATTAGTACTATTTCTTAAAGTATTTACTATAAGGCGTTTTTTTATTAGTAGTTTAAGTTAGAACTAGAACACTTTACTATCTAAATAAAAGATAGGCTATTTAAGTAATTTTCTTATTAGAAGACTAATAAGTAACTTAGCTATAATTTAAAGTAAAAAATTTTTTAGCCTTAAGTTACTGTACTAGTATTCTTACCTTAATATTATATTTTTACTCTCTTTTAGTATAGGTACTGCTCTATATTTACTAATAGATACTTATCTTATTTCTATATATAAAAACTTAAAATAACTTATAAAATATTATTTTTATACTAAATATTGTAATTAGACTCTATACTATTAAGGTATAGTATAGGTAGGTTAGAACTATTATATATTAAAATTAAAAAGCTAAAAACTATATTAAAATACCTTAGATATATAGACTTTTCTATAAAATATTTTCTTAATTCTAGTAGGGGAGTTATAGTAAGCCTCTACTATAAAATAAAACTAAGAGTATTTTTATTAGATACTATATTACTATTAAAAAAAGGAGGTATAGCCGTAATATAATTCTAGTAAAAAAGGTTCTAGTCTATTTTATATAATTAAAATACTAAAGGTAGGAGAGAGGTAATTCCCTATAAGCTTAATACCTCTAGCCTAATACTTCTAATTAAAGGCGTAGTAGGGTATTATAAAAGGAGGTACTAGCTAAAGTAAATCTAAGATAGGTATAACTCCTAATTGCCTATATAATATAATATAGAATAGAGTATTTAAATATAAAAGTATAGACCTAAATAAGTAATAGCTTAGTACTTAAAAACGTACTTATAAATAAAATATAAATAGTATATATTTAATAACTAATGCTAGAATCCTTTTTATTTAAGGCTTAAACTATAATTATATAAATATTAGATTATTTTTTATTATACTTTATAAACTTATATAGGCTTTTACCTTTTATATTCTTAGATACTTATAAGCTATTTAGTTATATTACTCTCTTTATACTACTATTCCTAGGACGATCTAAGTGTCTAATAGGCTTAATAATATAATTTCTAATAGTATATATATATAGAGTAAATATATTTACTATCTATATAAGTATATAAGCCTATTAGAGTTAAATTATATAATCTTAAGAGGTAAATATATATAAAAAGGATACTTTAATAGAGATTATTTATATTTTAATTAGTAAGTAATAGACTATACAAGACTATTATTTTATATATTTAATATAATACTATAATTATATTAATAATAATAAAGAGTATTAGTAAGTATTAATATATAAAGTTATACTATTTAAAGAGTAAGTAAATTTATTAAATATTATACTAGAGTATTAATAATACTAAGGATACTATAGTAATATATAATAGTAGTATATACTTATAAATAAAATTATTTCTATCTAAATAAGACGTATTTAGAAATAGAAAAGAAAGGACTTATATTATATATAAAAAATAATACTAGATATAAAAAAGATAATACTACTATAGGCTAGCTATATAGTTAATTATAAAAGATAAAAACTATAGAGAGTCTAGGTAAACTAGTTGTAATATAAATTAGTATATTAATTATTAGAGAGTATACTTATATTTATACTAATAAATAGCTAAACGGTATATAAGATAACTAGACTAAGCTAATAGGATTTAGTATTTATAGTAAATATAATTATAATACTAACTATACTAGTTAGTAATAAACCTACTTAATATATACTAAAATAGAAAAATACTACTATCTTCTAAAAAAAAACGTATCTATTCTTTTTAAGTAAAGAGATATTTTTAAATAGAAGTATAATACTTAGTAGAAGTCTATTTATAAAATAAAAAAAGAAACTAATATAAAGACTAAGAAATATAATAGAAAAGAGATGTTCTATAAAATATTTATTATAAAATTAACTCTTTATCTATTAAATATTTAAATATACTCCTTACTTACTCTATACTATTAATAATACTTTAAAAATATCTTAAAGCCCTTAGGTAGTCTAGAATAACTAATTATAAAAGTTATATTAGTATATTATTACTAACTATATCTTTTAACCTATCCTTAGGAAAAATAGACATAAGAATATAATCGCCCTTCTACTAATATAATCTCTTAATATCTAAGCCTTAATTCTAATAGTATTAATAAATATATAACTAAAGGTATATATATCCTAAGTACCTATATAGCTAATAAGGCTAGTATTTATTAAAATCTAGAATTTAAAATACTTCTAGCTATAGCTAGTTACTTTATAATTTAGTACTCTATATATATCCCCATTACTAGCTATAAAGAATAGGTATTAGTCTTATATATCTATTTCTTATAGTACTAGAATAAAGTAGATAAATAAAGTATTATTATATCTTTATTTAACTATCTATATACTTATTATACTTAGTGCTATATTACTTCCTTAACTAATCTAGAGTAAACTAGGGGTATAAGGGGTATATATAAATAAAAGGTAAATAGTAAAGTCTATATCTATAGTAATATATTTAAGTATATCTTATTTTCTTAGCTATAGTAGTAGTAAGGAAAATAAAAAACTTATCTACTACTTTACTTTAGCCTCCTCTATTACTTTTATCTACTTTTTCTATTCTATTACTAGCTTTAGTATATTTCTATCTAGTAATATTATAAAGTTTATAATAGCCTAGTATATTACTAGGTTATATAGCCTCGCGTATAAGGCGCTATTAAGTCCCTTATAGATAGTTAGTCTAAAAGAAGGCTAAGGTTAATTTTTAGATAAGAGTACTTAGTAGGATAAAAAGGGGTATAATAATAGCTTATACTTATTACTAGAATATTAGTATTAAAAGTATATATAATATAATTAAATTAATAAAGGCCTATTTAAAATATAAATAATAGATTAGTAAATAGGTTAAATATAATATTAGTAGTCTATTTTTATATTTTTATATACTTAGTAATTATTCTATAAATTTTATAATTCTATATTTTTCTATACTTAATATATTATAAGATCCTATATTACGGGTTACGTATCTTATAATTTTATAGTTTTAGCTTATAAAATAATTATAGCATATTATATAATATTAGGGTAATATTACATTAAAATATTTATAGTAGTTCCCCTTATTTTCTAAATCTTAATATTATCCCCCTTTCCTAAATATATATTTTTATATAGTAATTTATACTATTCTAAAATACTTTCTATTACTATTTTACTAGGAATTATATTAACTCTATTAGTTAAGATACTATAGTTACCTATAAATACTATAGCTAAAAAGGCCTATTATATTAGATATTATTACTAAAGATTTAGTATAAAAATTATTATAAAGCTAGTATTTTAAAATATAAATTAGTTAAGCTAGTAGTTTTTAAATTTTACTTAAATTAACTCTAAAGTTACTTAGCTTAAGTAATAAAAAAAAAAGTAATTACTAAAAATAACGTAACTATATCTTTCTTTTAAGTAGTATATATAAAGAGAAATTATTTACTTAAGTAGTAGTAGTTATTATAAAGGTATAAAAATAAGTTATTAAAGAATTTAATAAGGTTTATAAAAAAAATTTAATTAATGTACTTCGCGAGCTTTATAAAGCCGCGGCACAATATAATAACGAGAACTTAATAAATACTAAACAGCTTATACAGAGGCTATATATAAGTAGTATAAATTTTAAACTCTTAAAAGTTATACTCCTTTCTTTTAGCGAGGGTAAAATATTTTACTAAATATAGTAACGCTCCGCTTATACTTTAATTATATATTTATAAATTAGCGACTACTTATAATTATTTTTAAAGTTATTAGTAATTGCTGCTTATAATTATATATGACGCAGTTAGTCTAGGGGGTTATTAGATATATAAATTTTAGGACTAAAAGGAGTTATTAAACTATTACCTAGAGCCTATACAACTAAATATTTAGTTTTTAAGTAAGTTTAGCTATTTATCTTATACTCTATACTATATTATTAACTTCTATTTAAAAGTATTTTACTATATTATATCTTTATAGGTTTTTTTTATTTTTAAAACGTCCTATTACTATACTAATCTTAGCTAGATTACTATCTATTATACTAACCACTTTTAGTAGCAGCAACACTTTAAGCTAAAATAAAATCTAAAATTAATTAGAATATAATCCTTCTACCTACGTATAGCTTATTAATAAGTCTTATACTAACCTACGTATACGCGAACTTCTAGCAGAAAATAGTTTTTTTAAATATATTATTTTTAACTATTTTAAAGTCTTCCTTAGTACGTTATTTTATATAAATAAATTTTAAACTAATAGGATAAAGGCTTTATAAAAGCGGGTAGTTAATAAAGAAAGACTAAAAGACCTAGTATTATTAATAGAGCTAAGGGCAATAGAGTAATCTAAAGAGTAAACTAATAAAATAAAATAGATTTATTAATACGCTCGTAAGATCTAGAATAAAAAAAAATAACTAAGTATTATAAACTCTAAGGCAGTTTACTAGATTACGTAGATTAAATAAGTATACGCTTTTATTCTTATTTAGCAGGTATTACTAACTAGGTAATAAGTACTAGAGGCGGTATAGGTACTAATAATAGTAGGTATAGCTTTTTTTTTATTTTATAAAACTGCTAAGTAAGCTAGATATATACGTTACTTACTTTACTAGTAGGCCTTTAGGTAGTGTTATTATTTTAGTAGGAAGTTTAACGGGCAGTATAAAGGCTTACGCAGAATTAGATAAAAAAACGTTATATTAAATTATATAATAAGGCTATAATAATATTATTAATTTATAGACTGTTAGTAGGCGGGGTAAAACGTAATAAAAATAAAATATAAAAGAATAAATAAGCCTTTTATACTCCTGCTCGGGAGTGTTATAAAAAAGATTAAATACTTAAAGGGTTTAGAAGATTTAAATTAAATTATTATATAACTAAAAAATAGTATAATACTTAATTTTCTAACTCTAGACTAGTCTATTTTTTCTTCTTTTTTAGATCTTAATATTCTAGAGTCTAATCCCTTTAGCTTAGTATTTAGAGTATCTAGTTAATTATAATAATATAGTAAGTTTTTATTTTTAAAGTATTTTACTAAGAGTTTATAGTAGTTTATAAGGTTTTTTATTAGTTTTTAAGTATTTTTATTATTAAGATATTCTTTCTACTTTACTAGGTAGCTCCTTTCTAAGGTATTACTAACTCTTTTTAATTTTTTAATATAGTTATTAAATATTTATTCTACCTTAAATTTAGTTTCCTTCTTTAGCTAATAATAAAAGGTTATTTTAACTAGTATTTCTAGGTCTACTAGTTTAAGGTAGTTAATATAGAATATAGAATATATTTTTATATTTAGGGGTAGTTCTAATTAGTAGTTAACTAGTAATATTTATTCTAAAATAAAATATAGCCTAACCTTAATATAGTTTAGTTTCTTATACATTTTTTTTTAAGTTTAAAGATTCTTTATAAGTAAATATACTTTATCTCTTTTCTTTAGTTAAGGTACTATTTTTCTTTTCTAGTTAGTATAGGAAATAGCTTACTATTAAGCTTTTTTAAAATTTTCTTAAAGTTATTTGTATATTTTTTTTATTTTAGTAACTATATTAATAGCCTCTTTTACTCTAATAATAGTAGAAAATATTTAGTTAAAAAGGTATAGATATCTTCTATAGTTTATATAGAATAATATATATTTTATTATTATTAATACTTTATTATTATATATAAGTTTTACTAATAGTAGTAAGAAAATCTAATTATTTTTCTAGTAGTTATAGTGGATATATAAGTATATCTCTATTATTTAATTTATATATTCTATATATCTATCTATTTATAAGTAGTAAGCTATTAATAGTTTTTATTTTATTCTAATAAGTATTATAAGTATTATCTAGTAGTTTAATATAAAGAACTTATCTCTATTAATAATAATTATTTTAGGTATATTATAGTATTATATAAGTTAATCTAGAATTAAATATACTTATTCTTTAACTATAGTTCTTTTTTTATATAGTAGTAGCTCTATATATTTAATAAATCTATATATAATTATTAGTATATTATTATAACTAATTTTATTAGTAGGATCTTTTAACTTTAGTAACTCTATAATAAAGTCTATTATAATATCTTTCTATAATACTATTAGTATTTAGATAGCTTATATTTCTTTATATTTAAGATATATTATATATTTATTATACTAGTTTTCTACGTATTTATATATATATTTAGTTATAGCTTTCTTAATTCCTATAAAGTTATAGTTCCTTTAGATAAGTTTAATTATTTTTTAAATTCTAGGGTATCTATATATAGGGTTATTATAGTATTATTATATAATCTCTATTTATTATTCCTTAGGTACTTCTTATATAAGTATAAAAATTTAGTTAAGTTTAGTTATTAGTTTTAGAGAACTATTAGGGTTCTATTTTAGTATTATAGAGTATATTTTAATTTTTTCTCTATTATTATTTATTTTACTAAGGGTATTTACTCGTCTATTATCCTTACCTAGGATATATATAATCTTAAACTTATATTATCCTAGTATTTTTAACTATTGTACTTATTATTATATAAGTTTTTTTATAATTATAAATCGCGTAAGGTTTTTATAATCTATAAAGATTATAAGTTCTAAGTAACTATATATATAGATTTTTTAGTATTTAATAGCTTTTACTATTATAAAAAGCTTCTTATTATATACTTTATATCTAGACTCTTCTAGCGAGAATTTATATATATAGTAGGTAATAGAATACTATTTACTATTTTTATTTTATTTACGTATATTCTAATTACTAAGTCGCTTATATCTATTTTAATATATAAGGATTTATTAGTTTAAAAATATATTAGTAGTAGTAATACTATATACGCTTTATATAATATTTTAAATACTTATTTATATTCTTTTAATCTAGTTAAAGGGTTAATCTTTCTTAGTAAAATTTATAAGTAGTAGTATAATTCTTAAATAGTTTATAATAAATTATCTATTAAATCTAGTAAATTTAAGAAAAGCCTATTTTTCGACCTAGCCTTACCTGACTTTTTCGACACATTAAGTATAAAGGTATATATATACTCCTTCTTTTTTAAAACCCCTTTTGGTCGCCCCGAGCCACTACAGCTATACTATTTATTTAATTAATATATAAATATATAAGAAAAGCTTATACTTTTATAATATTAGTAGATATTTTCTATTTTACTACTATTTTAATTTTTAAAAAGCTTACTTTTATACTTTCTATACTAATAATATATCCTAGAAATTCTAGTTTAGTTTTATAGAACTTATATTTCTCTAGTTTTAGTTATAGGTTAGCTTTCTCTAGTACTTATAATATTATTTATATATATTTTATATAGTCTTTCTTCTTTTTTAAAAATATTAAAATATTATTACTACTTCTGAGCAGAAGTATAAAAGACTTATTTATTTTTTTATATTTTATTTTTATTACGTTTTACTCCGCCTACTAATATTATAAACTAATAACATTATTATAGACTTATTATATAATTTAGAGTAATATTTTTTTACTTAATTCTATACTAAGTCTCTATAGTACCCGTTAAACTTTTTACTAAAATAATAATACTACGAAGGCCTGCTAAAGCAAATTATATATATACTTAGCTTACCTAGCAGTTTTATAAAATAAAAGAAGCTATACCTATTATTATTAGTACCTACGCCGCCTATAATACTTACTGCCTAATTAGTAATACCTATTAAATAAAAATAAAAGGGACTTTCCGGAGTTTATAATACTTAGTTATTTTTCTTTTTATTTTAAATCTTATAAGCGTACTAATAGATTTACTTCGTCTTATTAGCCTAAGCTTAGGGTTACTCTATTACCTTTAGCTCTATTAATAACGTTAGATCTCTTAGCCCTTTTTTATTAACTACCTACTTTTATAAAGCCTTTATTTTATTAGTCTAAAATTTATCTATATAAAATAACGTACTAAAGAGGGCTTTAAAATAACTAAAAATAATATACTTAAGAAGACTATTTTTTGCTAAAAGGTTGCGTACGCGTAGGTCGGCGTAAGACTTATTAATAAATTATACGTAGGTAGATAGTTTTAGTTAATTTTAAACTTTATACTAGCTTAAAATATTACTACTACTAAAAATAGTTAGTATAATAGGCGGTAAGTTAGTAACTTATTTAAGATTAATACGGTAATAGACGTTTCGGAAATAAAAAAAACTTATAAAAATTATAATATAGTAAAATATAATTTTAAAAAATAGGAGTTAATAATATAGTATAAAGTATAGGATAGATAACTAAATTTATTTAAAGACTAAATATTTAGTCGTATAGGCTTTAGGTAACAGCCTAATAACTTCTTTTAGTCTTAAAGTTTATACGCCTAGTAACCCCCTAAACTCACTACATTATATATAATTATAAGTAGTAATTACTAATAACCTTAAGGATAATTATAAGCAGTTACTAATCTATAAATATATAATTAGAGTATAAGCGAAGCGTTACTATATTTAGTAGAATATTTTACCCTCGCTAAAAGAAAGGAGTATAACTTTTAAGGGTTTAAAATTTATACTGCTCGCATATAGCCTCGTTATATATTAAGCTATTTAGTATTTATTAAATTTTTATTATTACGTTATACCGCGGCTTTATAAAGCTCGTAAAGTACGTTAATTAATTAGAATATTATTAAGGTATACGACTATAAATATATTAAAATGTTCTCTTAGTATATTATTAACTATTATTTAAAATATAGCTAGTGTATTAATAAGTCTAAAAGGTATAATTTAGTATTTATATAGTCTATATTTAGTTTAGAAAACTATTATTTACTTATTACTTTTTATTATTTATATAAGGTAGTAGCTATTATATAGGTTAAATTAGGTAAATATTTAAACTTATTCTAGTTAATCCCGTAGTTTTTAGATATTTAGTAATAGATATCTATTTTTAACTATTATATTATTTAGTACCTAATAGTTAATATATTAATACTATATTCTATCCTTTTTTATAATAAATATTAAGGATAATATAGCTTATAATTTGGATTTATATATTTATTATTTATTAAGGGCTTTCTTTAAAAATTTATATATCTATTAGAGTTTCTTTTTACTCTATCTATATAGTAGTCTAAAGGGTAGTATTTTTTCTTTTTTAAAATTAATTCTATAATCTTAGAGTATATACTTAGGAAAAATATTTACTCCTTTCTCTTCCTAAAATAAATAATTCTAATTTTTATATTTATTAGGGATATTAAGAGGTATATAATTTTCTTTATATTTATATATTATAATCTAGTAGTTCCTATTAGTATTTACTAAATTAGTTTTATATTTATTAACTTTTAATTATTAAATTATATTATAGATAATTTTTTTATCTACTATTAAACTCTACTAATATATAGGCTTTATTTATAATATATAATTATAATACTGAAAGAATAATATTTATTATTCTTAGTTAATTATTAAGTTATACTTTTTTAATTAGAGTAGTTTTAAAATTATATTATAATTAGCTTCTTCTAGTATATTAAGGGTAATTATCTCCTAGTATTTATAGGTTTTAAATATTATTTTAACCTTATATCTTATTTATAATATACCTAGTATAGGCTATTTATTTATAATATAAATATTATATACTACTATTTTTTTACTTTTACTAAGTCCTACTCTTATTAGTACTTTTTAAGATATATAGCTTTTTTATACTTTAGAGTTTAGTATAGTCTTTATTTATATTTCTTTAAGCTAAACTAGTAGCTTAATTAATATTTATTTATTAGTAGTATTTAATTCTCTAAAAATATTTTTACGCCTAAGTCTAGGTCTAAAAAAAATATTTCTTATAAAAATAGCTTTATAGGCTTAAGGCGTCCTTTATCTTTTTAGTTATCTTAGAGTTAATCTATTATTTTCTTTTAAAATATTTTACCATTTTCTTTTTTTATTACCGCTTTAATTCTAAGAGTTATAGTACTTTTAGTTACTTAGTTAAATCTATAGTATACTTTCTAGTTCCTATATTAGATATAATTAAAATATAAGTATATATACTATATTTCTAATATATATTCCCTATTAACTAGTAATAATAAGGTTTCGTTTATTACCTTATTAAGGTATAAAAAATATTTAGTCTAGTACTTATTCTATAAGTATATATTATATTATATAATAGGGTAATTGAACTATTTCTATTAGTATTAGTAGTAGATTTAAAGAAAGTAACTATATTACTTAGCTTAATAGTATATAGTATACTAGTTTTATTTATAATATATCTATTAGATACTTATATATATAGGATTATACTAATCTAGATTATATTATAGTTTATAGTTTAGATTCTTATTTAAGTATTTTACTATAAGATCCTTATTTTTATAATAGAGGTTAGCCTACTTTCTATTACTTTTAGAAATAAATTAGTATTAGTAAAACTATATACCTAATAGTATATTATTAAATAGTAATTTTTTTAGTAAGAATAGAATAGTAGTTCTATTCTCTAAAAAATTTTATATATTAATCCCTAGATATAGCGTAGGTAGTTATTTATTAGCTAGTAAAATATTTTTTTTATTTAACTTATTATTTAGAGTTATAAGTATTCGTAATTTCTTAAAAGAGTAGTTATCTTTTTTATTAGTACTAGTCTCCTTAGGGTTAGATAAGTCTAGTCTTTTATCTAGTATAAGTTCGCTAATTTTATTTATAACTATCTATTTTTTATCTTCTATATTTTCTATAGCTAGGATACTTAGTGTATTTAATTATTTAATAATCTTATTCTTAGATTTATATTTTTTAGTAATTTAGTTTAGTTACTATATATAAAATATATACGTATCTTGGTCCTCTTATATTAGGTTCTATCTAAGATATACTTTTTATAAGGCTTATAAAAGCCTATAGCCTTTTTTATTCTCTTTTCTAGGTTATTAAACTAGATTCCTTCTATTAGCTAGTATTTATAATAGTTATATTACTAGTGTTAAAATATTTTTAGTAGTACTCTATAGACTCTAAGAGTCTATTATTTAAAATTAGTATTTTTTAAGTTCTTATAAAAGTCTTTTTATAATATAAACTATTTTTTATTAATCCTAATAGTTTCCTTATATAGCTTATCTAGGGTCTTAATTTATATTCCACTATACTAGAATTCCTTATATACGTTACGCTTAAGGCCCTATTTATATATTTATATAAGAGACTCGTCTTCCTAATTAAGCTATATAGTATATTTATAAAATTCTATAATATACTCTACTATAGATTAGTACTAGTAGATTAGTTAGATAGTATATATAGTAATATCCTCTTTATTAATAATTTTAAGTATCTAATAAAAGTATTTTTTAAAATTAATATAATCTTTAATAATATTAATTATATTAATATTGTTATTAAGATAGGTTTTATTTATATTATTATAGTCTATATTTAGATACTTTACTAAGTAAAAGTAGATCTATTCTTTAGTAGTTTCTTATATATATATTATAGTAAAGATAACTTTTTTTTTATCTTTAAGGTTCTAATCTTTATTAAAAAAGTATAAGTCTAGCTATAAAAACTAGGTATTAAGGAGATTATAATTACTATTATATAGGTCTAGTTTATATATACGTTTCTTATTATGTATTAAGGTAATACTATTATTTATAGCTATAGAAAAAGTAGGGGTCCTAGTAGTATTTATATTAAGAGTATTTAAAATATTAAGTCCCTTATAGATAGCTAGTCTAAAAGAAGTCTAAGGTTAGTTTTTAGATAGGAGTACTTAGTAGAATAACAAGGGATATAGTAATAGCTTATATTTATTACTAGGATATTAGTATTAAAAATATATATAGTATAATTAAATTAATAAAGACCTATTTAGAATCTAAATAATAGATTAATAAATAGGTTAAATATAATAATTGTAGTCTATTCTTATATTTCTATATACTTAGTAACTATTTTATAAACTTTATAGTTTTATATTTTTCTATACTTAATATATTATAGGATTTTATAGTATAGGTTACGTATCCTATAGTTCTATAGTTTTAACTTATAGAATAATTATAGAATATTATATAATAATAGGGCTTAGTTATATTAAAATATTTATAGTAGTTCTTTTTATTTTCTAAATTCTAATAGGCGTAACTACTTTATATTTAAGTATAATTACTCGTATACCTAGCGTAGCTATTTTAGTTAGATAGTTATTTTATTTTAAAAACTACGTATAAAGCGCGTAAGCCCTATATACCTATAGTTTTCTTATCTTAGTATAACTAAAATAGAACTAACTTACCTTATTTACTCTTTTAATATAGGAGACTATACTTATCCTTATAAAGTCTAACTAATTCTTTTACTATTATTTAGAATAGTACCCTCTATAAAGAATATATAGAAAGAGAATCTCTAGAGAGGAACTATATAGGTAATTATATAGAGAAAGAGATATAAAGTTAACTTAGTAATACTACTATATATACTTCTATTAGGTACTTACCTATTATTATAGTAGTTAAACGTAAAGTTAATAAATCTATAAGCCGGTATACTATTTTAGGTAGGCCTTTTATCTTCAAGTAGTAAATACGGAAATTATTTTAATAAAAAGTAAGTTTACTTTAATAATCTAGACTTAAATAATAGGTATTTTAGTATTAAAAGAAAGGTTTCTAGAATAGTAAGCTAACTTACTCTATAAATAGTTAATAAAATAAGTAGGTCTTATATATACTAAGAGGAATGCTTAGCCCTAATAATAATTATAAAAAAAAAATATAAGATCTAGAAGTAAGAATTAAAGTACTAAAAAAAGAGAAGATAAAGTTTATAAAAGTCTTTTAAGAGTAGACTATAATAAATAAAAAATTTATATAAGACCTTATAGGGCTTATAATAAGCTAGTAATACTAGTAGATAAAATAGATAAATATTATATATATTTTAATATATACGAGTAAATAGATAGAAAAGAGCTAGCGTATAAATATATAGGAGTAGTAATATTTAAGTAAAACTTAGTACTTATATACCTTTAGTTATTAAGCTAATCTTAATATAATCTATTTTTTTTATATCCTTAGGCTACGCTAATTTAATTAGATTATATAAAATTATCTTTTAAAATAATTCTCTTTCTTATTAGGCCTACTAGTAATAAGCTAGCGACTTTATTACTAGTAGAGGATATAGCTTTTCCTTACCTAAGGTTAGCGATAGATAGAAGTAAAGGGGGATAACTTACAAAAATATTTTAATCTAGTAAAAACTAAGACTAGTCTATTATATCTATTAATATAAATTTATTAAATTATCTATTATAATATAGTAGAAAATATATATAAGTATTATACTTACGCTGGTAAAACGGGTCGGGTTAGGGTTAGGTCGGGGTTACAAAGCTAGGGCCACATTTTGTAAGAACATTAAAGTATTTTTAAAAAAGTATTTACTAACTTTTTAAATATAATTAATTAGATAATAATATAATAATATAATTTATAGCGCATTGACTGAAGTTAAGTTATAAATTATAAAAAATATATATTATATTATTAGATTCTATATAATTTAAGATTTAAATAGGTTTCTAGTTTAAATTTTAAATTGTGTAGAATCTAATAATATAAAATGTATTTTTTATAATCTATAACTTAACTTCAGTCTATGCGCTATAAATTATATTATTATATAATTATCTAATTAATTATATTTAAAAAGTTAGTAAATACTTTTTTAAAATTACTTTAATATTCCTCGCTTATTCTTGCTTACATACGACCCCAAGTAGTCTATGTGACCCCAACCCATTCGCCAGCGTAATTATACTTTAGATATAACTTTACTAATTTCTTATAAAGGGCTTTTAATAGCTTTTAATAATTATTATTTATAGCTTACTTTAACTTTATATATACTAATATATATAAATACTATTAGGATAATATAATTATAGTAGTAGAGATTAGACTAGCTAGTCTATAAATATATAGACTTTAGAAAAGTCTTACTATATAATATAAATTTTAAATTAATATATTTAATTATAGATACTAGATTTTAAAACTAGTTATAGTTTAGTTTTTTAGTTTCTAATCTAACCCTATAGTAAATTAGTTAGGATATAGTATACTTCTAAAGTCTCTTTTTAGGCCCTTTATTAGCTTTAGAAACTTGCTAAAAATAATTAAATTTTACTATTCTTAATTTTTATTTTTTATTATTTAGTTTCTATTTCGAGTACTATTGGGTTTAGCCCCTAGCTAAAAACGGTTTATTATTCTTAATTCCTATTTTTACTATTTTAAATAAGGTAGAGAAGATACTATTTATAATATATTATAGTTGCTTATAAAGCTAGCTTCCCCTTATAGTATACTTAGGAGAATTTTTTTATATTACTCTTAGTAGATATCTTACTAAACTAAGTTAAGTATTAAATAAGGGTTATACCTATAATTTTATAAAGTAGTAATTTTATAAACTATATTATATATAGCTCTACTCTTCTATAATTAATATTTTATATTAAGAGATTAGTATTATAGTAGGTAAAGTTTAGAATTAAACTTATAGGTTTAATAGATTAGCTTAACCTATATAAATAATACTAAATTATAGTTAGATATATATAGAAGCTTAGTAGTAAAAACCTTTCTATAAATAAAAAATAATAGTAATAGTAGTCTTAGTTATATAATATAATACCTACTTCTTTATTTTAGAGTAAATAGAAATGCTTATACTATAGATTATAGCTATATTTAAAAAAAAGTATAATATATTAATTATTATAGAGTAGAATATAGGATATAAAATATTAAAGTTTCTAGTATTAAAATATTTCGTAGAATAAAACTATAACTTAAATTAGATATAATTAAGAAGATTTAGATAAAAAAAAGATTTCTTAAATAAACTCTATATTTAAGATAATTATTTATTTAGAAGGTTATTCTAGGGACCCTAAGAAAACTAGGACGCTTATACGCCTAGAAAACTATTTTAAGGATACTAAGGTGTTTAGGAGGTTATTTTAACAATACTAAAGTAGTATCTACCGCACTAGTATTATTTAGTTAAATAGTATAGTAGAGCACTATTTATTTTAGTTATTTTATAAACTTATAGTTTTATAAATTAGAAATTAATTCTTTCTCTTTTATTAGTTTGTATTCTTCTACTTTTATAATACTAATAATCTTACTCGTATTCTCTAGCGGCTCCTATCCTTCTTTTAGATTACTAATAGTTATTTTTATTATATAACTACTAAGTTCTAGTAGGCTTTTAAGACGTAAAGAACCTATAAATTTATATATAAACTTTTACTATTCTTTATACCCTTTTTTCTATACTTCTATAAGGAGGCCCTCTATTATATTTTCTATACTAGGTATAATTAACAAAAGATACTTACTTCTCTAGTTTAACACTTCTTTTAGCTTTATTTTAATAAGCTTATATAAGTTATTTTAAATATATAAAACTTTAATACTATTATCCTCGCGTATAAGTCTATAGATAAAAATTAAAGAGGGAGGTATTATATATAAAAATATAAATAGAGCTTACTCTTTTAGAACTATAAAAGTATCTTTAATATTATTAATAGAAAAAGGTATTTATAAGCTAATAACCTCTTTATTTTTATTAATACTTAGCTCGGCTTTCGCACTTAGTAAAAGTAGTTAAAAAAAACTTATAGAATACTAACTAAAGCCTCTAGATATTATAATAGACTTATAAAAAAAATAATTATAAAATATTTTTCCTATTTACTTTAGGATACTTTAATATATATTATATTAAAAAGTGTCTTAGTTTAAGTCTAAAATAGTAATCTCTATTAAAAGTCTAGTAATTACGGCTTTATCTTTAAGCTATAAAATATACCTAGGGCCTAAAGTAATAAGCAGGTCTTTAATTTCCTTAATTTAGCTATTTCTAAGCCTTTTAATAGCTTCTTTAGTAGTGTATTCTTTAGAATTTTTACTAATTTTACGTAAAATATCTACTTTAAAATCCTTTATTAAATTCTTAAAGATAACATTAATTTTTTAAAATTTAATTAATTTTAGGGCGGTTTATTCTTATGTAAACTAGAGAAACAGAATAATAGTAAAGGATACTTAGTTTAGACTTTTAAAGGGTACATTCTAAAAAAAGTAGTTATAGACTAGTATTATCCTTACGTATTTATAGTTAAGATATATAATATTAAGAGTGCTATTATAAATATTTCTATTTTAAAAAACGTATAATATATTCTACTAAATACCCTTATATTGAAATTATTTAGTAATTTCTTTAAAGTAGCTATATAAGTATTTATTTACTTATTTAAATAACTAGGTTCTAGTACTAGTTTTATTTAACTAAATATATAAAATAACTATAAATAGCTAAGGGTATTTAAAAATAGTAGATCTGTTAAGGTTCTAAATAGTATACTTTTTAGATTTTACTATTTTAACTAACTTACTATCGCTAAAAAGGCCCTAGAGTAAAAAGTAAATATTTTTATTTTTATAATTTTTAGTAATTTTAGTCTACTTCTCTTACTTATATAGTTTTAGCTTATAATACTATTATACAGCTATAAAGTTCTGGCTTAAAAATTTATTAAAATTAAAATTATATATAGAATACTTTTTATATTTTAAAATATTCTTTAGCGTTATACTATATTCTCTTAAAAATTTTAGTAGTTTAAATCGTCCGTTTTTTTACTCTAAATAGACCTTATAGGCGCGCTAAATATATTAAATATAATTAAAATAAAAACTTTAGTATTTTTCTTATTTAAAAGATTCTATAAGCTCGATTAGATTAACTAGATTAATTAATAGTATAATAGTAAGTATAAATAAAATTTTAATAATAAAAGAAAACGTTAGTATAAATAAAATATAAAATTCTAAAATATACTTAAAGTATACTTTTAGTAAAAACTATTTTTATTTTATATAGTACTAAAAATCTAAAAAAGTAATAAAACCCGTATATTAGCTAATTTTATAAAGCTTATAAAACTAGCCGGGCTTTTGCGTATATAGGGCTATATTATTAATTACTTTTATAGTAAGCGGAGATCCCCTTTATAAAATTAGTATTTTTTTTTATATAGCTATAAATATCTAGTAAGTAACTAATTATATAGTAAGTTATATAATACCGTTTTTATTTTACTAAAAAACGCTATAACTACGTTAATAATATATATATAGGCAGTCTATAGCTAAAAGAACTAAAAATAGTAAATATATTATACGCTACCTTTTTTAGTAGTTTCTAATATAATATTACTAAATATTTAAATACCGGGAATAGGTAATTTAATAGATTAATAATACTATATAAATTAAGTAGTTACTTTCCTTTATTATTTTACTAAATTATTATTTTAATTTTTATTATAGACCCTTAACTTTAACTATACTAATTATAAAAGATTAATTAAGACTAGGAAAAATTAGCTAATAAGAAGTAAATAAATATATTCTTATTTCTACTTACTAAATCCGGCGATATAAGCTAAGTTATAAAACTTATATTATTAGATAAATAAAAATTTCTATTTTATTTTAGTATAGTAGTTATACTATTTATAATCTTATATATAGCTTTAGTAATAGAACACTTATAAACGTAAAACGTAGAATATAAAATATAAATTAAAGGCGTTATTAGCTCTACTCTATACTTAAGATTAAGTTATATAAGTAGGCTTTAGGTTATAGTTTAATTCGCCCTCCTTCCTTATATAGAGTTTAGGAATATATTTTAACCCAATAGCTACGCTTATAA
This sequence comes from Pleoardoris graminearum, assembly GCA_030770415.1. Classification (NCBI taxonomy): domain Eukaryota; kingdom Fungi; phylum Ascomycota; class Dothideomycetes; order Pleosporales; family Didymosphaeriaceae; genus Pleoardoris; species Pleoardoris graminearum. The sequence goes on from JASEKS010000342.1 coordinate 36,461, forward strand.
TTTAATTTTTATAGCTATATATATTTTTTCTAAAATAAACTTCTACTAGTAATAAATCTTACTTTTATAGTTTTTATTTTATTTTATACTTAGTAGGCTCGGCTTATTCCTTTAGAATTTATTAAATATAAAGTCTTTAAGTATTTATTCTGCTGTCTTATTTAGAGTATTAAGTATTACTCTTTCTTAAATAGCTCTATTACCTAAGGTCTTTAAAATAGGATTAATTTACCTTATTACCTAGTCGTAGAGCCTTATTATATTCTTCTTTAAATTGCTTTACGGATTCTTACTCTTAGTAAATATATTAGAGTTAAATAAGACTAATATATTTAGCAGTATACGTTACAAGCTAATCTTTATTCTATAGTAATAAAGATTAACGTTTATATATATCTTAAGCTAATTTTTAACTTAACTCTTTAGAGTAATAATATAAGTATATATAATAATATAAAGAAAGATTTAGAAGTAAATAAAAAAAAAACTTTAGTCCTTAGTTATTAATATACCTATAGCTATACCCTACTAGCCTAAAATTATAAATCTTAGGGTGGCTATCTACAGCTTAAGTATAGAAAGTAAGTTCTTATTTAGGCCTATAGACTTAAGAGGTTAGTTTAGAAATAAATTAAAAATTATACTCTTACTATAGAAGATAGTCTAATCCGCCGAATTTATATACTCTAATATAATAATTATACGGTTATATACGCTCCTATTAGTAATAAGTAGTTTTTTAGAATAGTTACTATATATATTCTATATAAGGATACTAGTAATAGATATAAGGATAAAAAAAATAGTAGCTAGATAATAGCGGAATATAATAGTTATAATAATAAAACTAACTAAAGCGAACTAGCTAGCTATTAAAATAGCTAGAAATAAAGTAAAATATAATAACTAGTATTAGAATCTTAAAAAACTAGACTAGATTTCTAAGCTCTTATCCCTACTTTACTTAGTCTAGTAGACGAGAACAACCTTTAAATTTTAAACTTTTACATTCTTATCCTTTATATTCTCGTACTCGTTTTTAACCGTAATAATATATTATAATTTAAGGGCTAAATAGAGTATTTCTAAACTACTTATAAAATACTATTTACTATACCGGCTATTTAGCCCTATAAGACTTATTAAATAGCTAAAATAGTTTAAATATAATAATTTCTATATTACTTTATTAAAAAGTAGTAAGCGGCTATCTACTAACGTAATTAGTTAGCTCTAAAGTAAAACGCTACTAATAAGTTTAAAAATATAAAACTTTAAAGGTATATTAATAAAATTAATTAAAACTAAGAGCAAAAGGATACCGGTAAGTTTAGATATTTATAGATAATTTTTTAGGATAAAGCGGAGAGATTAAATAACCTTATTAAATATAACGCCTTTCTTAGTAGTAGTAAATTTAATTTATTAAAAATTATTACTAAACTTAAAACTAGATATTTAGTTAAGAGTTGTATATAAGAAAGTATAGCAGTTACCTTTAAATAAAAATATACTTATTATTTATAAAGAGTAGGATATACTAGAATACTAATATTAGTTTACTAATATTAGATTATTTAAGACTCTACTTTTATACGTTAAAATACAACCGTCTCTTAGTAAGCTAAAACTATAAAAGTCTAATTATTATACCTATATATCTAGTTTACCTTAAAAGCGTCCCGTAAATAAGATAATTTTTAGTAGTAAAATACGTTTATATCGGAATAGTATAGAGAAGCTTATTAACTTAATATATACTAATATTTTATAATTAAGAGTAATAGGATAAAGCCAAAGCGCTATTTATATAAGTAATAAAAACTTATAAGAAAAAGCTGGTACTAGACTATCTATTAATTAGTATAGCTAATTTAGTATTTATATTAAAGAAATATAGCTTTACTAATAAAGTAATTACTATAATATAAAACTACTATAAATTATATATACTAGTTTTAGATTTTTAATATCCTAATATTATATTATCTATTAAGGCTCTTATAAAATATTAGCTAGAGACTATAGAACTTAGTAACTGAAAAAGAAATAATTTTAGAACTTAGTATTAAATAAATTATTTTATATTTTTTAAATTACTAGTATTTTTTATTATAATTAGTATAGGAAGATGTAGATTAATAGGTAATTAGTAAATATTTAATATTTTTTTAGTAATAGTTAATACTACTTTAGTATAATAATATACTAAAATTTTATCTATAATTACTTAAGGTATTTAATAATATAAATAAATCGGTTATATAACTATCTTATAAAGACTTATTTAAGAAATATTTTTATCTTAACTTTTTACTTTATGTAATATATAGGTGTAGTAGATAAACTAAGCCTAAAGTAGTATACTAAATATAGTATAAAAATAGTATAGTTAAAATATAATAGTTTACTTACGAATTATTATATAATATAGTCTATATAAGCTAGTACTTATAGTTACTACTATTAGTAAAGAGAATAGTTAAGCTGTACTAACTATAGGGTTATAAAGTAATAAATTCTATAGGTATTTTTAGAGAGTTAAGTTAATTAATTAAAGGTATAGCTAAGGTTAAGTAAAAAGTATAAAACTATAAAACTAAGGTTAGTCTACTTACTAAGACTTTATATAGACGCTAAGCAGTTTTATTTATATTTTTTAATTATACTCTTATCTATACTAGCGTAAAACTAGCTTAGTATACGCTAAATATTATAAGGGCTGTATAACTTTAAACTAGATATATATAGAAAAAAGTAGAAACTAATTTTATAAGCTTCTATACTATACTATAATTTTAACGCTAACGTTAACTTAGAGCGTTAAAAGAGTTATAAAAAATAGTACTAAAAGAGTTTTAAAACTAGGCCTATAATAAAAGAAATAAAAATAGGCCTTAGCTAGATAAAAAAGCTATACTAGTGTTACTTTATATTCTACGTAATACGTACCCTATACAGGCGTATAAAAGTAAATAGAGAAAAATAACTCTAGTAAGGAATAGCTTAGTCTTTATAGTAAAGGGCGGAGGGATATTATATTTATAATATTAATTATATACTATATAACCGCCACTAGAATAGCTATAATAGCCTATAAACTAATTAATTAATTAATTAATTATAGCTAAACGCTATATAGCCGCCTTAAATTACCTAATATTAAATTTTTTTAAGAGAATTTAACTAGGACCGCTTAACTAGGACTATTATACTAGAAGTTTTAGTATTTCTAAAACACCTTACTAGGTATATAAGCATTTATTTATTTATATTAGATTTAATCGCTAAATTATTTTATAGTTTAATAACTATTACTAGAGTATTAAATTACTTAATACTTTTTAAACTCCTACTTAGATTCTTAGTATCTGTTTTACCTTTAGCCGTTTATTTTTATTTACTAGTTTAAAGGCTATAGTACGCTCCTTTAGTACTATAATAATAATTAAAATAAAATTCTTTTAGATACCTTTTTAAAATTATATACTTTAAAAATAGCCTTCTTCCCCTTTTATAGTCTAGGTAAGCCAATATACTATTTTATACTTATCCGTAACTATACCCTAAAGTAGCTTTATAATTCTAGAGTAGAAATAAGTTAATTTAATTATAATTCTAGGATAATTTAATGCCGCGTAGTAGTTCTATAAAGGCTATAGTCTTTATTAGTTTAAAATTCGCTTAGAGAAAAGTCTACTCTACCTATTATAATAGTATTTTAGGTCTATAGGACTCGTAGTTTTTAGTTATAATACTAGAATTAATATATATTATAAGAAATTTAGTATAGTTAAGTTAAAAAAGTAAATTTTAGTAGGGGATATTTATACTATATTATAGATACTAGACGAAGTCTAAGTTATAGTTTTAGTTTTAGAATATCTAAATACTAAAACTATAAATTTATTTTTATTAAGGGAACAATTTTAAAATTTAGTAAAAATAAATAATAACCTACTACTCTAACTTAGTTATTATTTTTAATTAAAACCGCACGTTCTATATAATTGTTATTATATATATTTTTTAAGTAATCCTAAATACTAAGATTATTATTTTTAGGCCTATAGCTATATTACTAATAATAGTAAAATAAACCCCGTATTAGTTTAAGACTAGTAAGTTAAAAATTTTTAACGTAATAAGTAACCGATACTATCTAGAATAGAGTAATAAGTTAAAAGAAAATACTAACGTTAATAGCTAGAGCGAATACCTAAATAGTCTCTATTACGGCCTAGTATAAAGGTCTAACCTATATACCTAAAAAAGAGGTTTAAAAAATTATAGTAGTAAATATAAGTTTCGGCCTAGAAATAAAAGTAGTTCTAGATTTAGACTAAAATAGAGTAAAAAAGGAGGTACTAGATTTACGAACTAGTACACTAAGAATAAAAGTAGTCTTATATTTATAAACTAGACTAATATTTACTAAATAGTAATTAGTCTTTTTAATAATAAGATAAAAAACTAGCTAGACTAAATAGCTCTAGACCGTTACTATATACGCTATACTAGCTTATCTAAGTAGCTATTAGTATCTTTAAGCGCCGATATAATATTCTAAATAATAAATAATTATTTTTATTCTTTCTACCTATTTCTTTATATACCTATTACCTTATCTAACTATAATTTTAGAAGTATTTAATACTTACGTACTTTTTTAATATTTAGTTTTACTATTATCTGTAAATAGCTTACTAACCTATTTACCTTATTCTATCCGTCTAAAAAATACGTCCCCTACTTTTCTAATAAGTACTATAACCTAAGTAACGTTAACCGCTCTAGCCTATAAATATAAACTATTACTTACTATAGTAAAAGGTTAATATAAGTAATAGACCCTAAATAGGTAAGCTTAGCGTAGTAAAAACAATATATATTAAATAATAGTAATATAAAGAAAAATACTATTTTAATAAATATACTACTACTCTATTCTTTAATTATTTAATACTAACCTAAGTACATTTGTATAATCTAAAAAGTCTAAATTAAAACTAGTAAAAAGTCTAGCTAAAATCTTATAGATTAAACTAGTATTTATATATTAACTAGTAGTAATACTAAGATTTTAATATAATTTTTATACTTTTTACGTATAATATTAACCGTACCCTAAAATAATTTAAATTTATAAAGACTTTTTAACTAAGTCTTATTATTACGATTTAGGCAAAGTATTTTACTAATATTTAACTTTTAATTCTTCTCTCTAGCGGGGTTTTCTACGTTATTTAACTAACCTATTTATTAACTTATTATTATCTAGATAGTCGTTAGCGTTCCTACCCTTTTTTTAGTATTATATTTAGTAATTTAGTCTTTATAGAGGTCTAAATTAAGTTAGATTAGTTTTATAAAAGTTATAAAGCTTATATAGGCTATTTTTAAAATTAGCTGCGTTATACTACTTCGGATTATTATTATAGCTAAGCTATTTTATATAATATTTAAGCTTTTTTTTAAAAAATATAGGCCCCTAAAACTTATTTAATCTTATATTTATCTTCTTTATCCTCTTAGGTAAAATAAGTCGGGTTAGATTTAAGGCGCGCTGCTAAAGTATACTTACGCTAAAACTTAGACTATAACTCTTTATAAAAACGTATACGCTAAAAACTATTATTCTACTTATTTACTTTAGCTATTTTAGTGTCTAGAATCGTAATATTATTTATTAATCTATTAAAGTTTATAGATAATTACTCTCTAGATAGTTAATTTTACTAATATACTTTTAATCCCTATTATTAGCTCTATTACTAAAAATATTTTTATTATTAAAACTATTATTTAATTTACTATACTATAAAAATAGTAGTGTATTATTTTTATTTTTATTTTAATTTAAAATAGAATCTAAAATTAGTAAAAAGTCTAAGCTAGTAGAAGACTAGACTTTAAGTAAAATAAAATAAAATATTAACCTCTTTTCTTAGTTTTGAATCTTATTACTTTTATTAATAAATTTATAAGTTATATCTCTTATTTTTTATTTTAATAGCCGTCTCCTACTAACGTATATTTACTTAATTAGTCTAGGTCTCCCTTTGCCTACTAACCTAGACCTTTTAAAAGTACTTTTAAAATTAATATAGTAGAAGTCTTTAAAATAAAAGTAAAGCTTACGTAATAATATATATAACTCTTTATAATAGAGCTTACTTAGAGGGTATGTTAGTAATTTAGAATTTTTAAAATACTAATTATAAATATAATTTTTTTATTTAGCCGTTTTAGAGAACTACCGTATACGTATATTAAAAAATAAAAACTTATTATCTAAATAGTTAGAATAGAATCCTAAATTAGTAAATATTTTTTTATAAATTAGTAAGTTATACTACGTAGGAATCGTTTCGGGCTTATTTAAATAGACTTAGTAATAAGCGTTTTATATCTCTTAGCCTACAACCTACTTATTATAAATAAAGTAAAACTCTATAAACTTATAACTATTTTTAAGCTATTTCTAGTAGTAACTAAATATATATTTCTACTATATAGTAGCTAGTTAGCTATTACTTTAATTAGACGCTATATTATAATAATAATTAAAGTAGTATATTTATAAATCTTTTACGTAAGGTCTATTTTTAGGTTATAATATTTATCTAGCTTTAGACTTAGTTAGAATACTACTTCCTCTTTTTATAAATAGAGCTTAACTAAATTTTTAATAATAGTCTTACTTTTATTACTATATATAATAGCTTTAGTAAATATACTAAACGCTAGGTAATTATATACTAGTATAAGTTTATATATTTACTAGAATATAGTTCTATAACGGCCGGTATATTTTTTTTATAAGTATTAACTTTACTTATTAATTAAATAGGCTATTTTTTTTTAATATCTATAAAGCGTTTCTAAAATTAACTTTTATTTCTAGACCTATAACTCTTTATATTTATTTTTTAATAGTGCGTTGTCTAAAATAAGGCCCTTAAGTTTTATTTTAATATCCTTAAACTTAGCGCTTTATTTAAACTCGTACTATTTTTTTACTAGTAGTAACTACTATAGCTCTAGATTCTAAGTAATACGTTAAAAATAAAAAAGGTCTATAATATTTATATAATAGTCTTTATTATAAAAAAAGGTAGCCTAATTATCTACTTTAGTATTATTAGCTATATAATAATTATAATATACTACTAGATTACGCTATTTACCCTATTTTATTTTTATATTTTATAAATAGTTTCTATCTATATATAGTATAAATTAGATATATAAAGTACTATAAAATAATATATATACTAGTAAGAATTAAACTCTCTATTCTAAAATTATATACTATTAAGAGTTTATTATAGCCGGTATAAAAGCCCTATTTTAAAAATATTAGCTAAATACGTTTACAGTCTATTTTTCTATTATTTTTTTAAAAAAAATAGTAGGTCTAGAACACTTAAATTTTAGTAAAGTTAAATTATTTATTTATTTTATAAAGGTTCTAGTGCTAGAATTTTATTTATTAACTTATAATCTCTACATATATTTCTTACTATATATATAGCGATAATTATAAGTATTAAATTATAAAATAGTAGAAAAGTTTTAATACTTTTATATAATACGTGTTTTAGTTTATTTTATAATTAGTATTAGGTGCGTATATAATAAGAATTAATTTTACCTCTTATCTAAAATAAATATTATATACTTAATATTTTACTAGAGTTATATAGTAAATTTTATATTATTATACTTATTATAAAAGATAATAAATATTATTTCCTAACCTATTACTATTAGTTTATATAGGTTATAGTAAGATAGACTTATCTAAAAATATAAGCCCCTACTAGATCTAAGGTAATATATAGATTTTATATATTTACTAATTCTTATAGTACTAAAAATAATAGCTAAAAAAAAAATTAAATATCGCCTCTATACTGCAGCTTTAGAAGTATAAACTAATTATATTTCTACTAGTATATTTTTAGGTAAAAAAAATAAATTTATAAGCTATATTACCGTAGTTTCTTTTTATAAAGTAGTTTAAAAATATTATATAGCTTATACTTAATAAACCATTTAATATAATTAGTACTAATACAATAAAACGCCTAAATAGCCGTAGTAAACTTATATTTAAAATAAATAATATTACGTTTAGGCTTATTATATTTACTAGCTTTTTCTTTTTTTCTTTTTTATTTATTTTTTTACTATTCTATTTCTTTTTTATCCTAGTTTACTTCTAGCTAGTAGTAAAGTCTTTATAGTACTAGACTATAGTTTATAAGTCTAGCTTTTTATTACTATACCTACTCTTAATTCTAAGTATAATAGATATAATATAGCCCTTAAATATTTTAATTTTATTTAGGTCTACCTCTAGATTTAACTTCTTATATTTAGTATTAAAATTTTATATTAGTAAAGTATACTAGTTTTAAAGATACTACTATAGATTTACTAATTTTATAACTCTAATATACGCTTATAGTTTTTCTTTATTTTTAGTTAAAGTACTTTTAGAATCTACTTTTTATTAATAATATCTTTTTTCTTCTTAATAGCTACGTTATAGCTAGTATACTTAAAGAAGGCCTTTAGAAAAATTATTTATAGTATTTATATAGTATAAAACGCTATAGTATAAAAAATAAAATAAAAAATAGTATAAAATTTTAAAACTAATAGTAATACTATTAAGAAAATAATAGTATTACAGTAATAGCTAAAATAGTTAAATAGACTTAACTTAGTAGTATAATAGTGTCTTTATACTATAAAAATATAATATAAGCTAATTTAATAAAGAGAGATAGTACTGTATTATAAAATACTAAAAGGTATATAGTAGGGGGGCTTATTTTATCCCTAGCTTTTAAAAATAATTTTATCTTTTTTCTAAAACGCGCCCTAGAGTCTAAAATTTACTTTTAAGTATTCTTTTTATTTAGACTTAATAGAATTATAAAAGTCTATTTAATTTATTAAATTAGTATAATTAGCTATTAGTAGAACGTAGAGTAATATAACTAAGTAGTAAGTAAGTAGTCTAAGGGGTAGGTAAGCTAAGGGTAATAAGCGCCTAAGTAAAACAGCACCGCTTACTAGCTATAGTAAAAAAAAGAGCGCTAAAGAAATTTAACTATCTACTTATATAGGTAACTCGCCTATAGAGTATATTAAAGATTTTTTTTAATTTACTATTTTTTACTTTTTTTAAGGAGTTATAAGTTAAATAAAATATTAGTATAGAGTTTATAAAACTAGAGAATATAAATAAGTATAAGTATAGTAATTAGGTAAAGAATTTATATATATTTCTTTATACTTACTTTTACCCTTAACTATAGTTTATATTTTTAGACTATAATCTTAATAATACTATTTTATTAAATCTATTAACTTCTACTAGTACGGTTGCCTCGCGCACGTGTATTATTATTGCCTAGAGAGGACGAGGAGTTTGGGCCAGCGGGGTTCATCGCGATATGACGCCGCTGGCTATGGGGAACTTGTTTAGCGCAGCCAAGTTTCCAACGACAATGCCAACTGTTCTCCAATTTCCTGCTGCGAGCCGGCCATTCCTTCTCACCTTGTAGTCGACCTATCGCTTCAAAGGTTACCATATCTTTTGGGCCCTCCGACAGTGTTCTTCGCCTACCTCGATACAAGGGAGCTTCGACAAGCTCTCCGCCGCCATGGTACGATGGAGCAAGCTATTCAACTCGGACGGCCACGACAGACGACACCGTTTTCAAGATGAAATGCGATCGCGTTGGTGGCATGCTCGTATTGTGGAAAGCTAAATACTGATGGTTTGCAGTGCTTCCCACGCGCCGCGAACGCCCTCCGCCACCGCCGATAGATCCCAAAGAGGTCACCAAGGTCGCGCTCCGTCTGAAGCACCAGATCGAACAAGTTGTACCGTGCGAGGTGGAGGAGGCGCTCGTTACGAAACCGCACAGTCACATCCTCACGCCAGCCGTCATCGAGACGGCAACGCAAGCTGGCGGAGAACAGTACGGCGCGTGCGTAGTGTACGCTTTGCTGGTAGTCAAGAAGTGGTTCAAGAGACAGGCGCTGGCGGAGCTGTGGGACGCGGAACTGCACGAGGTTCGCGCCGCCGCTGCAGAGATGCTGGCCAAGAGGATAATTGAGGCCGAGGAAGATCAGGATTATCTCATGGAACACATCCTCCTCAAAAGGTATTCCATCTTCGTGGATGGCGAGCCTACGGCGCCGGCCAATGTCATTGAACGCGCCGTTGATCTGCACGCTCTGACCGTTATCGGGTCCTCTGGCTATCAGAAGTGCATACAACACTTGTGGAAGGGATGGTTGGTGCAGGACGACGAGGATCCAAGTCGCTTCGTTCAGTACGACAACAGGGCGAATACGTCGTACTGGGCGCACCTGGATCCTGATCGCATGAGGGTGCCACGGTACCAGAACGCTGTCCAAATCGCAATCTCCGTCATATTCCTAGCCCTCTACACCGGTGCTATCAACACCATCAACCCCTCCGGTGATCTCGACACAGTGGAAGTTCTGCTCTACATCTTCACCCTCGGCTTCATCTGCGACGAGACAGCCAAGCTATGGAAGGTCGGCCGCTACTACATCGGCTTCTGGAACGTCTTCAACAGCACACTGTACGCCCTTCTCGCGACCTCCTTTGTCCTCCGCATAATCGCCTACGGCCATGCGCACAGCTCCAAAGCCCGCGCCCATTTCAACGTGCTGTCCTACGACTTCCTAGCTTTTGGCGCGCCCATGTTCTGGATGCGCCTCATGCTATACCTCGACTCGTTCCGCTTCTTCGGCGCCATGCTCGTCGTCCTCAAAGTCATGATGCGCGAATCGCTCATCTTCTTCGCGCTGCTCGTCGTCGTGCTCATCGGCTTCCTGCAAGCTTTCGTCGGCCTAGACCTCACCGACAACTCGATTACGGATTCTGGTTTCATCATGCAGGCCATGCTCAACGCCATCATGCAGAGCCCAGAGTTCGACGGCTTCGATCGGTTCGCGCCGCCCTTTGGAATCATACTCTACTACATCTTCACGTTTGTCGTCATGGTCATCCTGCTGAACGTCTTGATCGCGCTGTACAACTCGGCGTACGAGGATATCACCGAGAACGCAATCGACGAGTACATGGCGCTCTTCTCGCAGAAGACGATGCAATTTGTCCGCGCACCCGACGAAAATGTCTTCATCGCGCCCTTCAACCTCATCGAGATGCTCTTCCTCATCCTGCCGTTTGAGTGGTGGGTCCCGCAGGACAGATACAACCGCCTCAACGACTACGTCATGGGCGTCATTTACTCGCCTCTCCTGGTCGTGACGGCGTTCCTGGAAACCCGACAAGCGCACAGTGTGCGCGTGAACAGAAAACGCGGCGAGGAAGACGACGACGTGGTGCAGGAGTGGGAGCAGGTCATGGGCGAGTGCGACTTCGAGGCCGACGGGTGGGACAAGAAGGTCCAGGCCAGCAAGCCCAACGTCGAGGTGGAAACTGCGGTCCTGGAGATCAGGAAGCTGCAGGGTGAGGTGAAGGAGCTCAAGGAGCTGCTCCTCGAACTGCGAGATAAAGCGAATTGGGGGAGCGATACGTTGAGGGAGAGCAGGCTGGAGGAGAAGGGCGAGAGCAGCGAGAGCGTGGCGAGGGAGGAGTAAGTGTGTACGCCGCGCTCGTGCTGCGATGCCGTGGTTCTGATTGTGTGCAGGCGCGATGCGAGGCTGGCACGTATGAAAGATGAGAGCGCGAAGACGGACGATGGGACGGCCAGGACGGATGTGGGGAGCGATTGGCATTCTGATTAGTTGATTGCGGGTACCGTATCCTTGGTTTCCTGTGTAATAACCCTAATCTTCTGGCTTAGTACGATACTTTACTGCACGTTTCGCGCGCCTAATGAAATCACTAATGATGTCTGCATGAGGAAGGTCGAACTGGTTCTGTCAAGAAAAGAAGAAAAAAAACTAGTGGATTGGTATGCATGGATGCCTCACTGCGCAGTGAGTGCTAGTCCGATAACGGAAGATGGAATTGTCTACATTGCCTACGTGTCCTCCTTCTGTTCAGTCTATTCTTCGCAAAGGAAACGTAGCAAAATAACGACGCAGGTAGACCCGCTACCCATTCACTCACTCACCCCCTTCCTACTTACCAAAGTACCCAGTAAACGACCACCTCGTTTCCCGCTTCCCCTTTCCCTCTCCACCCCTATCGCCAATCTCAACATCGACGAAATCACTATTCCCACTCTTACCCCGATCTTCCCGAGCTGCCCGCCCGCCGCCAAAGAGTTCCGCCATGGCGGCGTCCTTGGCACGCTGCTGCCTCGCTGCTTTCCGGTGCGACCAGAGCGTCCACCCGAGGACGACGAGGAAGAGAAGGGCTGCGAGGAGGCCGAGGACGGCGAGGAGGATCTTGAGGGGGTTGTAGGGGGTATTTGCGGCGAGGGCGGCTTCGGGTTCTGTGCGCTTGGAGTGGACGAGCGTGTCCGGCACGGGGGTTGCGTGATGGAGGTGCGTGAGGATCATTGTAGTAGTTTGGGGAGAAGGGTAGGAGGTTATGGTTTGAGTCTGTGGGAGAGGAGGGCGGGTGAGAGGGTTATATGGAGGCGGAGGCATTGTGGGATTGCGTTGTGAGGACGGGGGATGGATGAAGGGGTTTCACAATGTAAATCTAAGCTTTGGATGATGGACATGTGTATTCTTATTCCTTAAAACTAATCACAGGTCGGAGAAGGGAAGGAGAGGCTCAGCAGGAGCCAGTATAAAGCTGAATCGTATTCAGGCTCTTACCAAAGACAATACTCACCACATCTGCAGGTGTTAAACGTTTGCTATTGCTCTCGAGTATCACAAAGCCGCCGCAAATTGCACAATGTCATGCTCCCGCTTGCTATCACAAATATGACAAGCTGCGATAGGCAATCGCATTTCGCGCGTTGACAAATGCAACTATCGTACAATGTAATCCCAGAACGTGAGTTTGTTCTCAATGCTGCACAATCATCCTATCCAGAGCCCACAGTGTTCTTGCCTTCCTTGCTTGGAATTCCGTCGAGGTAGGGCTCCCTGAGAATATTGGATGTCTCCTCGTAGTAACTCTGGGGCTGAATCTCCGGAGAGGTGCAGTCAGTCAGGATGGAGCGCCATCCACCGCACACCTGGTAAGACCAGCTCCGAACAAGCACGGCTGTACCTGAAGGTCGCAAACGTGTGGAGGTGAGGGAACAATTGTACGGTTCTCAAACAACGAATATGGTCACGCGCGTGTATCGTTCCTCCCACTGGGGCAAACAACAATCCCACCTGATGAATATATACTTGGCTTTCCGGCTCTGCTCATGCTTCATCTCAACAGTCATCACAGCCACCTTTTCATACCTTTATTCGGAAGAATGGCAGACAGTTACCAAGCACACGGAATGACTGAGGAGGAGCGAAACGACCTGTTAGCTAGAGCGAAAGAATGCAAGAACATAATCATCTTTCGCCCAGGCGGTGAAAAATATCCGAACCAAAAGGAAGCCAGGACTAGGCCGAATCGACGACTCGTTGACGTATTCGGTATCAAGAACGTTTTCACTGACGCTACCGAAGATTCGGGTTTCAGCAGAACGACAATTCAGAAGATGAAGGCGGCCTGCAACATGGACGAGTATCCTAGGGGCGACTGGACCGGTCTTCGCGGGCGAGCAGTGTCATATTTCGAGGAGTACATGCAATCGAGCAAAGTCAAAGCGCAGGTCAATATCGCCGAGTTGGTACAGTTCGTCACCTTGAAATTGTCTCTCTCCTATCTGTTCGCCGATGCAGAGACAGCGTTCAGCCGCTCAACCACACTTGAGGACATCATTTACATCGCCCGACGGATCAACGAGCTCTGGATGCTGTCGAAGGAACCAGACGACAAGCGACCATATTGGAAGGATCAGCAGGAACTTCACCGGGCACTACGAAGAGTTACCACGGCCCCTTCCTCTACCATGCCTGGAGCTTTCCCCGGCACAGACCCACGTCCGCCCAGCCCAGAGACGGACATAGAACCAGAAAAGAACCCGCTGAACTTCCTTCTTCCGGCCTATGAAACGATGTGGCGCGTCGTCATGCGATGCTTCATCGAAATCCAACTGCGGGGTGCGGTGAACGGTCCAGAATGGCGTTCCCTGCTGCTAGCGTACCTCGAAGAGCTCAAAAACCCAGAATGTATGCCCGACGCCTTCAAGAAACCTTCAAAAGGTGGCGTCATACCGATCGATATTACCAAGGAGGCTCTTCGACTGTACCCGCCTAGTCGACGAGTGCATCGGGAGTTTAACGGAGTTACCCACAAGGCCGACATCGAAGCTTGTCATCGCACTAAGCTTCTCGGGGGAGACGACCCGCTGGTGTTCCGCCCGGAGCGATGGCAAAGTATCTGTCCGGATAAGCGGGCTGCGAATGTTGAAGCGAGCGTTGCAGAGGCTGCGCAGGCGAAAGGCAGCAAAGTTGATCTGAAGCGAGGTGAATTGGAACTTGGATTCATGCCGTTCGCGACGTTCTGCAAGGCTGACAACAGGGAGACAAAGGGGTTTGCTATGAAGATGATCGTATTGCTTGTAGCTGTCATATGCAAGGGCTTAGGAGACGAGTGGAAATTGGAGGATCCGAATACGTTACCTGTACCGCTGGAATCTGGTCGGGAGGCGTACTGTGACTTGAGCCTGAAGAGGGCTAGGGCGGATATTTAGACACCAGAAGTCGAATATGCGGGAAGATGAGCGGCACGCTGATTGTTAACACTTTGTTGGCTGCTATTGCTCCTACTGGCTACTCTGGTCGTCAGTTCATTGCTTCTGGTCCATAGTACTTACGTCATCAAAATGGCACTGGCAAGTTTTCATCCGATGTCTATGTCACAGCTGCACACTTTACGGGGGTTTCACATTCGGGATTTGATTTTTCTCGCTTACTGAGTCGGTGAATATCCTGTTCTTATGCGGGAGCACAAGATGACGCTTCCCTTCAAGCTTCTGTAGGCAGTACTCCACCTTTTATGGGAGATTATTGTATCGACTTTAGGTACTTCTTTTTCGCGGTGGGACTAATTGCCTTGCGTGCTCTTATCGTCACTGCCAGTTAAATTTCTTAGATCTTCGTCTGTAGATCACCAAGATCTTGTAGTCCCTCTGCCACAACATCTACTGGAACTTAACTCTTTCAGTTGGCATCTTGTCGCATCTGATCGTGCTTTAGGATTGCTTGGCTGCCAATGAGCTGCCAATGATAACATTCCGGCTCGCTAAGCATTGTCACTTTTAGTCAATTCAACTCATCGAAAATTCGACTAGAATTATAAAGCTATAAGACATGGTCAGTGATTGTTGTTAACAATCAAAGCATTGTTCAACAAGCAATCATTGATGCTGGACTCAGACGTACGTCATCTCGCAGACGCGCTGCGTGTATACGAAAGAATTGCCTTAAAAGCCTCCAATCCCGACGAACCAATTATCAATCCTTACTTTCACTTGCCCAAATATCCTTCCCGCTCGGCTCATGATACACAACCTCATAGTTGATACCCAGGACCGGATCCCTCACAAACGCCCCATAGTAACCCGGATGATACTCGGGTCTCGGTCCAGGCTTGCCATTGTCTTCTCCGCCGGCTTTGATCGCAGTTTCATGCCACTGATGAACTTGATCAACACCTGGACACACGTCAATACCGTGCCTCTTGGGAACTGAGCTCACAGACTTTGTACGGTGAATGCAATATGCTGCTTTCTCCACTCTCTAACCTGCGACTCAGTAGCTTCGGTTGTCGGATCGCTCCAGACCCAGAAGTAAGGGCGCTCTTCTCCCAAGCCAACTACATGAGCAACCGGTCTCATTATCTCCTTGAAGCCGAAGACTGCGTTGGAGGTCAACAGCCAAGAAACCATGTCTTCCAGCTTTCCCTCTGGGACGATGATGCCGAAGTGATCGAGAGGCATTCTGGCCGGGTAGCGAATTGGGTTCCTGGCTTGTGGCGATTGTTAAGTTGGACTTGATAGACGATGTCTCCCGTAGGTGACGTGCGGTCCTTTTGTATACAAGTTCAGCTCGCATTCACGCTAGCTTCTTCAAGGCAGCAATACGACGCCGAGTCTTGGCTGAAGGTTCCATTGGAACGAAATTAGGCAGCAATGGGGATAAGATTTATATTCTGGCGCCAGGGCGCAGCTCAGCTTTAGTCAGCTTCAAATTGGTATACACTCAACGCGTACAACTCGTGGATCGCAGAGGGAACGCATACATTCGTCACCAAATCACCTTCGTAACAGAGCTTATGCGAAATATCGGGACAGCATGTCTTTCGCTTAACCAACAGTGAGGCTGTGCATCTCGTCGTGACAGGTTTTCCTTCATCAGATCAGGCCGTTACCAAACACTGTGCTCAGAGCGGGTAACGACCGGACAGCCTTTGGAAAGGCAAGACCCATGGACACAATTTTGAATACATGTTTACCTCTTTGTCGGGTAGGATTTTGCAGTGGCAAGCAGGGCAGGGCTTGCTTGATTAGCACGCGTCGCCGCAGCTGAAGCGCATCGTCCTCTTCGAACAAAAATAATTGATAATGCTCGAAGACCTCGATTCCTCCACGATGCAGCATTAATCCCCAACGCATCAGTATAATTAGGGTTCCAATTCCTATGGAGCCGCGTTGAACTTATCGATGCAGACACTTGAGGCACGCCTGCACTCTTAATGACACAGGAAATTCTATATTCGACAGGGTGATTTTTGGATGGTAGCACATAAACGCCAAGGCATTTCGTACAATCCTTTCAATCGGCGCTATGAGTACATTATCCTACGCGAGGCTGCCCCGCGGCGGATACATACGGCTCCTCCAAATCCAATGCGAGCCCATCACCCGCCGTCTCGACGACGAAGCATCACCCAGCTTCGAAACTCTATCGTATTGCTGGGGCAATGCGACATTCACTAAGTCCTTGTCGACGACTACTCCTTCCAAGTGACTATCAACCTCGCGCAAGCTCCAGAAGCCCTACGCAAAACTAATGTACTAAGGGTGTCCTGTCTAGGCGGTGAATACACGTGCGCGAGGCAACTATACTAGTAGAAGTTAATAGATTTAATAAGATATCGTGTTAAGGTTATAGTCTAGGGGTGTAAACTATAGTTAGCGGCGAAGACAGGTATAAGGAGATATATATAATTCTTCGCTCGTCCACCATACTTATACCTATCCACACACGTATCCTCTGCCTCTATTTCCGCGCTCACACTGTTCGACAATGGCCGCTCCAGATGCAGCTGTGATGTACCAAGGCTTCTCAGGGTCGACGCCATATGCATCCATCAAAGGGATTCAACCGCACAAGATGCTCAGGTCGCCATGATGTAGCATATATACGCAGCCGCGTCATTTGTCATCATTTGGCTCGGCCCCTGGATCGAGACAGCGCCGTTGCAATGAGAAACTTCAGCGCTGGCGCCGCGCAGGCTAAGATGGCAGCTCGCCAGAAATGGGACCGTGAAGCCAAGCGATGCAGCTGTCACGGCGGCCACGGATCGACGCATCCCGATCGCGTAGGCGTTCTGAAGCTGATCCGGCGGGAATAGTTCACCAGAGTATGGGCAAGTGTTCGCCTTTTCCTGGAAATTCCCATCGCGGCAGGACTGAAGAGTGTTAGGTTCTACAAGATGTCAGCGCTGCAAAACAGGTTGTGGTCGCCTGTAGCCGCATAACTGTGAGCGGCGTGCAATTCTACCGAGAAGTCACAAGCGCCGCCTTCTTCTACAGCAGTATGGTTTGGATCCTGTATCAGCAGGACAAAGAGAATCTCAAGAACTGCACATCAAGATATAGCATCACTATTCATCACGCCGCTTACTTCGGATACATCGGCACGCTCAAGCTCCTTCTCGACCCGGAATTGCAAACCACAGCTCTGCACATTGCAGCTACACAAGGACACACCTACATCGTCAAGGAGCTCCTCCACGCCGGCGCTGACGTGGAAATCTTGGACCGAGACGGCACCCCTGCACTGGAAATCGCAATTCGACAACAGCACACCGATATCGTCAGGCTATTCCTTTACTTTGGCGCCAATCCTGTGCCTGCAACCTACGAGGCGAGCACCTGCCTCATCCTTCCCCCGATATTCGGTCTTACCGATATCGTCATTGCCCTCACGGATGCGGGCGCAGACCCAAACGCTACCGACGATGTTCCAGATCTGCATGCGATCACCCCTTTGCACATGGCTGCTGAAAATGGCCATGTCGAGGTTGTTCGAGCGCTGCTGGACGCAGGAGCGGATGTGAATGCTAGGGACCAGTAGAGGTACGACGCCCTTGGTTCAGTCTGCGATGAACGGCCACCTCGAAGTGGCGAAGCAGTTGCTCGGGCGGGGAGCGGACATCAATGCCCAACAGTCGAGCGGTACGACGCCGTTGGATATTGCTGCGTACATGGGCCACGCAGAGGTCGCAGTCGTCTTACAATACGCTGGTGGCGTGCGGAATGTAATACTCGAAGTGGAGTACACATGGCGATCTAGAATAGAGGGTAGAAGGCTCCATGAAGGTTGTATCAGCATTGAGTCTCTCTTGTTTTTCTTTTGGAGGGAAAAGCGTTGTTACTTACGTTTCTTAGATCACTGTATAGAGGGCATCATTGTAAAAATGACGCTCGTTATAAGATACTTTCGGGGTGGCAGGACGTTTGCCTTGGGGTGCTGTCTCTACTAAGAGATTAGTGTTCTTCGAAGCTATATCGCTTTTTAATTAGCTGATGATACAGTATCGCTAGATAGTGAACGTTCTGCCTCCCCGAAGGTAACTCTCGCCGAAGACCCCGAGATCCGCGAAATCGACCTACAATATACTCTAACGATGACACTGTTAGTAAGTAATTGTATAAACTCTACACATACAAGCATCGCGCCGCTGGATATAAACCCCTTTTAGGTGTAGTAGGGCGCAGAAACCGCCGTCGTATTATAAGTCTTCCCACTTTGTCTAGCATCTACACACATTATGCTTTGGGAACAGGCTCGAGGATACACAATGGAATCGACGGACGAGAAAAGATATATTGTGGGACAATCGTCGGTGCAGAACGGGGAGTGGAACTTCTGCAGATGAAATAACTGACGCCAGGTAATGCACGAGAGAACCAAGGATACCCATAACAGATCAAAAAGATCAAGGCGTAGTCGAATAGACGGCCGTCTTCTATTACCCTCGGAAAGATCGCCGCTCGGCACCTCATTCTCCAGAGCTCACCGGGTAGAGCACACCACAGCACTCTCCATGCCACACACCAGTTCGATCACACCTTTCCTCCTCGCACTGAACACGCTGGACGAACCCAGCGACCCATACCGTCTCCATCACAGCGAACCCCTCCAACCCGGTCCCGCACTTCCCAAAGCAAGCAATCCACCAACATCCATATCTCCCGCCCTCGCCCTCTCCTTTCCACCGCACCTCGCCGAACACCACTCCCAACTCAGCTCTCCACAAATACGTCCACCTTCAACATCACCCATACATAGCAACCCCTGCATGCGCTCTCTCGGCCGCGCGCACCCAAAGAGCCGCCTACCCGTTTGACGAGCTTGATTCCGTCTGCTCACCGGATGCAGTAATGATGTCCATCGAGGCTAGACCGGTTGGGCGACGACGCAGCCTGCCTGGAACCACGCAAGCGAGTCGAGTCGCGCATCCAGCAGACAGACAGGGCGTAGCGAGACCGCACTGTCAACGGGCTGCGGGAACGCCGACTCGACGACCCATACACGCAGCCATGCCGTAGCGACCATAAACGCTGGATACGTGTCCGGCGTCGGAATAGGGAGGGTTCTCCTTTATCGTCGTTACCGACCGAGTGACAGACAACTTGGCGACGCAGTCGGGTGGAGTGTGGATCGACAACGCGTGCGAGGCTCCCCTTGGAAAACGGATCGATGCCCACGAAAACGCGCACCGGCGCGTTGGAGAGCTTGCGGGAAATTGATAGCGCAGTATGTCTTGCTGTATGTACGGAGGAAGACGGGACGAAGGGACGGAGCAAGCCCTCCTCTAGGACGACCGACGCACATCCACGATGCCCGTTGGAATCTCCCAGCGAATCACCTCGCGCGACACTTTAATTGCCGCGCTTCCTCAGCTCCCCGCAGGCGGCCAGGTCGCGCCCACCCGTGGACGGCTCGAGTCCTCGTGACCAACGGAGTGGCCTCCTACCCCCACCGTTATCCCCGTCACCCTTACCATTTTGCATTGAACACCGTTCGGGAAGGCACCTCGGCGTCAGAAAGGCCCAGGCCGCCGGTTTGCGCAAGCTATGCGTCAAACGTGCGGGCCTGCTCGCGCGCGCCGAACGGCCCTGCCCTGCGCTGCATCCCGCAAGCAAGAGAAGGAGAAGAGGACTGCGTCAGGAAATCTACCTGTATGAACGGCACAGTTGGACGGTAGCCGCACGCGCCCGCCTCGCCCCGAGTAGTCTAGGCTGCGGGAGGGGCGGTTCTAACTATACAGCTGTCCGTCAGGCTAGGTAGGCTAGCCGAGAACGCGGCCGAATACGGGGAGTCGATATACTAGGTGTTGCTCTCCAATGCGCACGTCCGGTTGGGCGCTGTCAGCGAGGGGTTGAGCTCTACGCATGGACAAGACCTCTATGGTGACACGGATAGGAGCGGATCCTGTGGATCGACGAAGCCGCAAGCGCTCAATCAGCCGCCGTGTGCGCACACATGCACATGAGCACGCAGCGTATTGTGTCCCATGATGCTGAGGGTATCGACCGGCTGCGAGTACCCGACGGTATGGAGTTGGAAACCCGGTCGGGAGCGGTAAGTGCCCCCGGTGCGTAGGGAAGAAAGAATCGATACAGTACCCACCCGGCGATATTCCTACGCCATACAGGTCAGCCGGACAGGGAAAAAGACGTACAAGGTAGAAGCTGCGGCACAATTAATAACAACCGGCTGTCCCAATCAATCGAGTGTATAAGCCAAAGCGCCATGCGGGAAGGTCGATTTCTTTTGCAGAATGTACGTTTGAAACGCATGCACATTGCGTATGCAAGTCCTCCCCAGAAGAGGCTCGTAAGCGCACGATTCGGGCCGTCTACCACGCAGCAGCACTATATCCGCTTATATTGCCTGTAATATGTCGTCGCCTCAAGACGGCGGGCACGCCCGGTCTGTGGCGATGTGCGGCCCGTGGCTATGGTAAGAGGCCGCGAGGGAGCTGGTGCAACATGTGCATACCTGACGCATCGGGAACCGAGTAGATGATTCGCATGAAGTACGGAAATTTCCTGTCCTCGCGCTGGCTTATAGATGAATCAGCCCCGCTGTAAACGCAAACGGTACTTCTCGTGGCCTTAATGTTGGGTCAAAGACAACGTTTGTGAGGGTTTGTGGACGACAAGACCGTAATCGCCTGACTACTCGTGATGCTAGGAGCACCCTGGTACTCCGGGCGCCATGTGCATAGGCCCGTCTCTTCACCGGGTGTGTACTATTTTGGTTTTTAGGATCCCATGGGTTGTCCCGGCGGACGGCGTACGCATTGATGCTGACGCTGATGCCCAGGAACGGGTGCCCAAAGCACGGTCGGAGGTGCCGCAACGTGGGGGACCAAGCGCAAAAGTAAGCACAGATGCATGTAGTAGTATCCGAATGGGAAGAGTTCATCCGATTTGTGGAAAATTCAATGAGGATTGGAAGCGAATACTGGCAATTGTTGACAGGGTATATAGGAATGTACGCTTGATATGATCACTGCGACGGAATACCGCGTCTCGGGCAGAAACGCCGTCTTGTGGTAAAGAAGAATGTTTAATGTCAAAAGCATGGATGGCACCCAGACGCGCTACAGCAATACCGCTGGTGCTCTGTAGGAAATACGGAGATTGTATATTGTCAACATGAATTTGCGAATGATGCAAATGTGGTCGGCTCCAGGGCACATGTCCCATGCCAGTACTCTTGTTTGTAACCGGTGCTTGACTGCGTGCTCCTGCGTACAAAGGCCAGTATTTGCACGGTGCTAAGAGATTTGTGTGTAAACCAAAGCCATTCAGCTCACGCTGTCGCTCGGAGCCGTCGCGCCACCTGATACAAACGTGGCTTTGGCTTCAAATGTCATGATAGGTAGCTCTCCAACCCAATTGGAGACTATACCGTTAAAATCAACACGGGAACCTGCCTTGGTGGCACGCTACTGCTCATGCAGTCACTCCTACTCTTGGAGCATATTGTAGTGCAGCATCGTCCAAAGCCCTCTGAGGTGATCCACGCTCTGATTAGTCGAGAGCAGGACATTTTACCGTTCAGGTCGGCGACGTTGTGACGCGTCAGTGACCACGAGGAGCATGCAGGATTGGCGCAACAGGTCTTAAACTCGATGATCATCGATGACTTGCTCGTTGGTCTCCACAATCAAGATGTATAGCCATCTTAAAGCGTCCTAGTACCGATTAAAAAACGCCTGAAAAGTGTTTGAAGGGATCTCTGCACACCAATGCTCTCGGAAAGGAGTGAGCAAGGAACCTAGCGAGGCAGGAGCGGCGTGATCGACCGTGACCACATTTTCAGGTGGAGTATTTACGCCACAAATACACGGGTGTGCGCTGTTGGGGCGTTGCGAGCGTTGCGTCTGTTGGAGTGCGCTGGGCCTGGCCAAAGCAGGTGAGCATGAAGGCCACGATGGTTGCATAGCCCAGTTCCAGGTCTGATCGGCGCTTCCCGCGGCACGAAGTCAGTCGTTCGAAAGTCAGGAGGGCGCCTCTTGAGTCAACAGCTAGCGGTTGATAGCGGCGGTGGAGCCCTTTCGACGTGGCGCTCCCGACACCCCAACTAACCACGGGTTTCTCCACTCGAGAGCAGAATAAGGGGTGAGTTTCGATTCCAGCGGCCATAGTCCAGTTCCGGGCTTTCAGCACAGATGACCATCGCGAAGCCTTGGAGATGGATGAGTGGGGTGATCATGGTGTCCTATCGGCCAGTGTGACTAGCCATGTGATGGAAAGGCCACGGGTTCCAATAGCACGTTCGCACACATCATCGAAGCTTTGTGCTAGCGCAAAATATTGGCGTACGGACATGAACCGGAGGCGCAGAGCGTTCGACATGGCAAGTGCTCGCGCGCAATCGACCATGCTCTGCACTGACACGCAGCGGTGCCCAATGGTGGCGGCCGATGCTCCTAGTGAAATAGTCGTGCACACTCCTCCTTGTTGTTGACCATCAACAATGACGCTGGGAGACCCATTTGATGAGATAATGGGCGGTGAGAGCAAACAGAGGACGAAGGAATCGGCACGGCTACTGCAAAAGGTCCGATGAAGGGTGGCCGACTAGCCATTCGAATACGAATTAGAGCTTTCTTGCGGCCGCGGGAAAACATGCAAGCCCTCCCCAGACTTGTGAACGGTAGCTCTGGAACCTCGACTGGCACATGTCCACGTGACGCTTCTCGCATCACGAGAGCTTGCCCAAAGCCATACAACCGTCACCGACTTGGTGCCAATGGTCTGGAATTTGTCAAAGCGGTCCTCTGATCGCATAGGGTCCATCTCCCCAGGGGTGATACCGGTGGAAAGACCGCCGAACGGCGGTCTGTGTCCAGTTCATAAAACGAACATGCCGGTGTGGAAAAGAGGACACGTCCGAATTCAGCTCCTGCCTTTCCCGGATGTGATACGAACTGTTGTGTGCGGCTTGATATGATAATGTGCGGAGCAAAATTCAATAGTATCATCACCAATTTGGTGATGTCGGCGAGGTCAGCTTGGGCCTGGAATCCTAAATGTTCTTGGCGGCGAGCCAATGGCGATGAAAAGCCATATACAGGAGGCGCCTGTCGCGTCACGGCTATGACGATCAACCTTATCTCAGGATGCGCACAGGGTCTTCCGGTACACCTGTTCGGATCGTATTCAGAAACCGGGTAAGTGTTATTGCGATGAGCGTCGCGCGTGCAGGCCTTGGCAGCGAAGGAATATCTTTATAGTCCATCATACCGACGGTCGTGCAGGATCTTCCTTGGGCCATGTAGGGCCTAAAACGTCATGGATGTTGATCAGGAATGGGGCATAAGATCTTCCTTTGCTGTTGTTCGAGGAGGAGCCCATCCCATCCTTGCGTTCGTGTTGACGCGGGGGGCGCGAGAATGATCCGCCTGATCCAAGATCTAACGGCCAGGGCGCTGTATCTTGCGTAAACTCTATATAGGCCCACTCAGTACAACAACCCGTGCGCTGCACGCCAAACGCGCTAGTTATCGTGTAACCTGTTCGAAAAACAGCCGGTAAATGCGCCACCCAGTAACGGGCCTGGAGCGGCTCGCAAGCTGGTGGAAAAGTCCAACAGCTATTACACTCTCCGCCTTCAAGTCGGGACGGGCCACTGCGCATGGTATCTGCTGTCAGCACAAAGTTCAGGATGTCAGCACACATTGGCAAAAGCGTGCTACCGACTGAAGCCAGCCACAAGCCAACAATTACCAAATCCGGCGGCGGAAATTACAGGGCATTTGGGCCGATGCGGGTTTGGCGGGTAGATGAGGAAGGGCCACTTGGCGGCGCCATTGGCGGGATGCGCTCGGTAATCTGAATCGACGACGATCAAGGCCGGGGCCCCTTGCGCCAATTGCTCCGGCCGCTTTTTGTTTTTTGCGGTACAGACAGGCATCTGCAACGCCCCAGTTACGTGGACAACCTCCTTGTCGGCCCGGTCAAACGAGGCGTCAACCGTACGCGCGAGAAAATAACCTATTGATCAGCTTCAGCTGATGAATCGGTATATGCTCGTTGGGTTTCATTACATGGCTCGCGAATGCCAAGGGCACTATTGAAATCGCTATTGGGTACACGCGAGAAACTTCATGGTATGGAAAATCCATGCCCAAGGAAGAGGAGCCAGTACCTCCTCTCTGTAATAGCGACGCTGATCTTGGTAACGCTCAGCTCTCGCTTGCTCGACGCCCCGGGAGCAATGGAAGAGCCCATTGGTGTATACACAGTATACAAAAAGAAGCAAGTTCATGCATTTGGCCTAAACCGTGCTGAGGCTTCCATCTCGCCGACCTGCCATACCCTTTGGGCGTACAGCGTCTCGTATGGCAACTACGACAGCTGCCTCAACCACCATAACCGTTCTCGTTCCCCTCAGGTCCGGGTCCTGTTACCTTGTCTGCGATTTGTCGGTTCAGTAGGCGTAGATGGCGTCGCGTTTGAGTTTGACAGCCGTGCGCTCTCTCGCCAGATGTGGCGCCTGTTACAACTTGCCGCCCCTGTGCGAATCCCCTTATGTACGTCAGTTTATGACAGGCCGTCCTAGTGGGCAAAGTTTGAACGAGAACCTATTCCTGGTAGCTGGAAAAAGCCGAAAGCCGAAAGCGAACTCGCGCGATGCTGGTCCTGCTATGGCGGTACCCATGACCACTCCATTGCATGCGCGGAGATTTCCAGGTACCAAGAAAAGGTATTTTGTGTAAGGATGCCCGGTGATGAAGGTCGTGGCACCGGACGGGAAGAAGCATCGCCCGTTGGCCGTGGCTACATGAGGCGCCTGATACACGAACAACTGAACATGACGCCGGTGCGTTGAACACTGTCCCGATATGCAAGCAGCCACCACACGCTGAAACAGCCGTTAGTCCCGACAGAGGGAAACGAAGCCTGGACAATTGTTTTGTATCCTGTCATTATCTCGACTCAGCTGACACGGGCAGGATTAACTTGCGACGAGGTGAGCGTCGGCGGCGGGAGAAACAGTGACTGATGGAAATGACAGATTGTGTGTCGTACCCCGCCAATCGTATGCGCAAGGGAGAGCCGTCAGGGGCTTTCCTTGGCATTTAACCGTAAAATGGCGCATCAAGGTTCGGTGCGCTCTGCAACCCGACCACCTCGTGCTTGTACGAAAGGCACGGAACGATGCGGGTGGCAGAGAGCGCCTGAAGGGACGCACAGGACTGTCCGTATACATGAGGCGACTGCCGGCAGTGTCTGGCTTGCATGGACGACGCTGCTTTGGGTGGACATGGACGAAAAGGCGCTATCGTTGGGATATCCAGGGCGGCGAGTCGGGCTCGTCCAACAGGCGGCAGCGGTTCAACGCTTTCTCCAGCACACCGGAACGCTTGGCCTGGTTTGGGGACGTTTAACGAGAGCCGTGGCGCGTCTTGCCAGAAGGTCGGGTGGGAGGGCGCCAGCGTGCAGCGGTCCAGCACTCGGGCGCTCGGCGTGCGTGGTGGGCAGGAATGCGCGCATAGTCAGGCGGAAGAATCTGGCCTGCTGCTGCTGCGTTGGTGGAGGGGCATGGCGTGGGGGAAGAGGCTGGGGTGCGGAGCAGCAGTGGTGAGACAGGTGACTGTCTATTTTTGCAGCGCGCCCGTGGCCGTCAGATGGGCACCGAGATACGAGGCGGCGACGGAGATGGCGCGCCATTGGTCGGCCCTTGTCATCCATGGTTGCTGCGTGGGCTTTCGGTCGCAAAGGGCGGCGTCGTCGCTGGCGGTAGGTAGGTGAGGCGCAACCGCCGGCGAGCGGTGACGGTCTCGTCGGGCGGGCGGCAGCGAGCAAAAAACGTCGTGGTGCCGTGCAGACAAACGCTCTCTCGTCATCGGCCGGGGCAAGTCGCGACTCTGGGCTTGGCAGCAGCCCGTGGGCCCGTGCTGCGTGCTTAGCTAAGCCCGTGCTGCGTCCCCGGGCCCGACGACGCGGACGCAACACCACTCCCGGCGGCGGCCCGGCTCAACGGCGCCAGCCAGCGCTGCTTCCACCGCAGTCGCCGACGACACGTCCACGGCCGCTGTGCAATGTCGACGGCAACCCCCGTGCTCGCCCAGAGGGCAAGGGCTGCTGGGGGGGCAGAGGGCCGGGCACGCCCGCCCACAAGGAGCATAGCGCAGCGCCAAGATGGACCTCGCCGACCTCTCGTTGCTCCCTGTCGACGGGGCTCGACGATCGCTATCCGGAGCCCGGTCCTCCTGCCAGCCTCAGCACCGTTTGATCGACCACCCCTGTCGAACCCCCCAACGAGCCACTGGTAACGCGGTTGCACACCACACGTTCATGGTGAAACTGCCTGGCTCCCCGCTCTTCTGGCGCTCACGTTTGCGGTCCGCCCTGACGCCTGAGCAGAGCCATCGCCGCTAGCCCGTCTGCTATCCCTGGACCCCGCAGGCACGCAGTCGGTGTGGACGACTTGCACAGTACAGTGCCTGGAAACGCACAAGACAGGCGGAAATGCACATTCCCGACCACGGATGCAGGCACTATCCATGGCCCCGCACACCACAGGCAAGTTGGCTTCCCATCCACCGTATCGGCTCGCCCAAGCCATTGCCATGTTCGATAAACACGGCTGCCAGGGCCTGGAATCGCCCTGGACCCTGGCCGCTGTCGTTGACAGCGGCTGGCTGAAAGGGCCTGATGTGGTGTGGCACAGAGACGGGAACGACGATGCCGCCGTCTGAGTGGGGGTATTGGTGTGCGGGCGCCGTGACTGATGCCCTGAACCGGCGCCGCATCTGATGAGCACCGCCATACCAAGGAGACCGCGCGACCGCCCACCCGCCAGGGCTACCCCAGCACCATCCTCTGCTAGGGCGCGACCAGGTTGCGCGAGAGAGTGGGTCCGGTTCGGGAGGAGCAGGCGTTGCAAGGCGCCATCGACCTGAGCCGGAAAAGTAGCGTTTACGAGCGAGCCTTTGTTTTTCCCGTGCAGACTCGGCCCAGCGCGCGCCATCAGCCATGCTATGATGTGCTACCAGGGGACGTCGCACAGCTACCGGCGATCTGGTCCACCGGACCGGGAACAGCCTGGGACGAATGTGCAGCAGCGTGGAGCCAAAGGGCAGCAGATACATTAGTTGCGGGTCATCGCGATGCTCGTCAAGCAAACGCAAATACCAGGGTTTCGCTCTCTGGGAAGGCACTTCCCTACACCCTCCCACCAGGCCTTAGCCGCACCGTTCAAAACAAGAAGTCTCCCACACTAACGCCTCCCGACAAGTCATTGACTCCTCACGGCCTTGGCCCCCGCTGAAGGCTTATAATCCTACCCATCATTTGCTCTATATACACCTTAGGGGCCCGCTTTCGTTCGTCTGGATCGTTACAGCTGGTTCTTACCCATCGTTACCGGCACTTCAACGTTCTCGCCAAGGATCCTCCTCAACCACGGTACGTGCCTTGCCCTCACCACGGCTGCCACCGCCTCTCCCTTTATAAGCATCCCATCGCTATTTCTTTTCTTCCTTGACAACCTCATCTTGAATTCTACAAACACCACGTTCCTTTCTTCTTCCTTATGCCTCACATACTAAGCCCCCTATATGCCTTTCCTTTTTTACGCGTTACGAAAATTAAGCCCCAAGGACGGATTGGGATTGACCAGCGCAGTGTGAAAATGGTTGCTCACCGTCGCGGCCCGTGGTCGCAACGTGAAGACCGCGATCTCATCGAGCTTGTCGGCCGAAATGGGCCTCACAACTGGGTTCGCATATCACAAGAGATCACCACACGGACGCCGAAGCAGTGTCGCGAGAGATATCACCAGAATCTCAAACCGTCGTTGAATCATGAGCCCATTTCTCCAGAAGAAGGCGAGCTGATCGAGAAGTTGGTTGCTGAAATGGGCAAGAGATGGGCTGAGATTGCACGGAGACTCAAAGGCCGTAGCGACAACGCCGTCAAGAACTGGTGGAACGGAGGGCAGAATCGGAGGAAGCGCAACCCAGAGCGCAACCAGCCCTCCTATTCTCAGATCCATCATCCGCAAACCGCATACCACTACCCCGCAGTACCACACTCGATCCACCACGAGGACGAAAGTAACGAGCTCTCCTATCCCTCGTCACGACGGGCTTCGTTCAATCCAACGATATCGATGCGCTCGCCGCATGCGCTGAAGCTTCCTCAACCGCAAGGCTGCGAACCCTACCGACCTGCA
The DNA here is from genome assembly GCA_030770415.1 of Pleoardoris graminearum. Classification (NCBI taxonomy): domain Eukaryota; kingdom Fungi; phylum Ascomycota; class Dothideomycetes; order Pleosporales; family Didymosphaeriaceae; genus Pleoardoris; species Pleoardoris graminearum. Next base: position 65,432 of record JASEKS010000342.1, read on the forward strand.
CCGTTACCGTTACGGCCGTATTCTGCGCAGGCAATGCGAGGGCGCGGGATCGAAACGCCCATGCCATCGCCTTCTGGGTATTCCATCGCCTCCGCCGATGGTGCGCCCTCACTCATCACGGACACCGGCTCTGAGTCGCGCTCACCTCATGGTGCAGCCTCCCCACTTGATCACACGCTCGCACCTCTGGTTGGCGGTCGGGAGGAGCGTAGGAACTCGTCCCATCGTTACCTACCCCACACGGGCTTTGCCCACGAGGACGATGACCACAGTGCCTACGAGCACACTCGAAGGGGTTCTGTCCAGCTACCTCCTCTGCTCAGAACAGACAACCGGAACATGGCGCCTTTTGGGGCACCGGTATCCAGACAAGAGTACCGGCCTGAGAGACCACAACTACACACGCAACCGGCCCATCCGCTTGTCCACCATCACTCCCTTCCTTATTCAGCCCCACTGCCCGGGCAACGACCATTGCCTCCCTTTTCCAGCCTTGCGGAATCCGGTCGGGTGCCATTGCCTTCTCCCCAGGACCCCAGTCCGTCTTCAAGGCAACTGCCGTTGCCCTTTGCGCGCCCTGCACAGCCAACTGAAACACGGAGCTCACCCATCTCACCCAAGGACAAGCCGCAGGATCACCGCATGTCTTTGCGAAGCATTATATAGGGCTGGCGATCAGGACCAACAGTACCGACTTGTCAATACGTGTCGTAAACAAAAAAAAAGAATCCCGGCGCATGGCGTTCACCAACATGGCCAATGTACGTAGACATGCCAAAGTCTTGATTCCCATCTCCGTGCGCTTTTCCTCTACATTATCGGTTCCTTGTTCCATGGTTTCCCGGGCCGCACGCGATGAATTTGGCAGAACCATGGCACGGCTGATGAGATACCCACATTCATGTACCATACACCGGACAAGGGGGCGTATTAGGTTGCATACTGTTCTTCCTTGGCTATTTTTTTTTCCCTCACCCATCCTCCTATCGCTACCTTTCTTTCTTGTTGCTCCTTAGCGGAAGCGAAACGGTTCTCTCATCAGGCGTTTTACGAGGGGCATGGATGCATATGCACGCCAGGGACTAATCACTAGGGAGTTTGAGGGCAGCCTGCTCGTCTCAGGCTTGGGTCTTCCGCATCGCTGTTTTATTGTCATCCTATGCGATGGCGTACTATCTACTCTTAATTTAGGACGGAGGATCTAATCGTATACCCAAGTGCGGCGCAAGGTTGCGTTGTTCTACATGCATCCACCTCCTTGGTACCCAGCGACTTGTCTCGACGAACCGCTTGTTTGGATGCAGCATGGCCGTTGGGCAGCGGCCAAGCGCACGCTTACCTGCGTCGCGAAGCACGTTGCAAGCGAGGCGCGCGCACCTGGGCTTCGCGCCTGGCTGTGCCGTCTCACTGCGCTGTCTGGCGCCCCCCTCTCGAACCCGGACCTTTGTCTTCGTCCTCGCCTACGCCACGCAGACGCCCGCTTGCTCACATTCGTAGAATATAATCCGAGCGATTTAAGGCAGGGAGCAGACTCACGTGAGTGGTCGCCCGCGTTCTGGGTTGTGCGTGCGTGCATTGCCGCGCCTCACCTTCGGCAACTCTCGACACGGGGCTCGACTCAGCGCTGGGGACGTTGGAGGCGCCGAGGGCGTTGGACGTGTGTCATGGGCATGTCATGGCAGCGCCAAAAGGCAAAGGAAAGGGCAAATGCTGGGGCCGCGGAGGTGTTGAAGTAGGGGTTCGGAGCCGGCCATCGGTCAATTGTACACTAGTGCAGATTGAGGTTAGGGTTCACTTTTTGAGGGGGTGGCGCTAGAACGCGTTTGGGAAGTCGATAGTCGCATTCGGATTGAACACGTGCTTGGAGGGCGTCCTTTAATCGTCTGAGGACGTGGACAGATCATGCGATGGCTAGGACTTGACGTGTTCATTTACAAGAAAAAGGCCACACCGAACAAGTATACAGGCGGGTGGCGTGCTTGAGCCCCCCCTTACTCGCGGACGTGTCGAATGCGGTTCCAAGGTTCAAAGGTTGCGCCTCTGGCAAAGGAAATCAGCTGTTGAGCAGCTTCCGTCGAGTAAAACTGGTAATATACTCCTTAGGTTTGGGTTTTCAATATATGGGCCACGACTGCGCGGGGCTGGGTAGTAGTGGAATGGCTAGAGGCTGCGTGGCTGAAGAGGGTAATAGATCTCGAAGACGATGAAATTTTTTTTATCGCCTCTCAACAATATTTCAACGATGAATCAGCGGCAGCTGATTAATCAGGTTCGATTCGAAGATCCCATCGTCGCCCTCACCAACCGCTACCTAGTATCTTCTACGTATTGATTCGGTACGCTAGTTCGTCGTCGTATAATTATTGTATCGTAATTCGTGCTAGTTATTATATAATCTGTTTCAGGTCGGCAGGTAACGATCATGAAAGAGAGACCCTTTTACTCTGTAACCCGCTTGTGAGGAGACGGTCTCCTGCATCGTCGTTCCCGACCTGCATCCATCACGCGACAGACAGCCACGCACAAATGACAACGCAACGAAGCAAGCGGGAAGAGCCGTGCCAAGGAGAAGGCGAAACTTATTAATGAAGGGTGGGTGCAAAGGTGCCGTGTGGAGGGGAGATTGCGATTGCGATGAGACAGGAACGCGAATTGCGAGGACTTGCTGCAGGGGAACCGGGTACACCGCTCGCGAGCCCCATTGGGGCTCCTCGAAACGGAGGCATCATGGATTTTCCCAAAGGCGGACGAAACGTGTAGCATGAGGAACGTGGCCGCCGGTCGCCCGTGCGCGCATCGACGCCGTTATTTCCAGCGCGTCGGCTAGGGCTCGCGCGGACGTGTGTATCTGAGGGCGCTAGCGGTGAATTACTGCGTTGGGCCTGGCGGCCGCTGTCTCGGGGGTGAGGAATACTAAGGTTTGACGATGGACCAGGGGCGGGTTGATGCGATTTCGCCAAAGGCAGATCAATTGGGCAGGGGTGCGCGGACCAAGGATCTTCTCCCCCCCCCCCTCTCTCTCAGCACTTGGGACTTGGCGCTTCGGGATGAGGGGTGCTTGGGCTCAAGTGTACGAGGAGGGAAGGGTTTGGCATGCATGGGCGCGGCAGGCTAGGTATGGGCCTGGGGGGCCGGGAATAGCCGTTGGAAGGCGTGGTGGGCTGCGGCAAGGGCCGGTCGGCATACTTACTGCTACTGAAATCGCTGCGGTTAGACGAGCGGATGCAGGGTCGGACAGGACAGGACAGGACAGGACAGGATCGATACATGTCGCATCCTGCGCGCGAAGTGCGGGTCTAAGGGCGGTCTTACAAGACCATGGACTTCGTATGGGCATTGTACGACGTTAGCATCATCCTCTATAGCAAAGGATGAATACGAGGCCTAGATGCGTCCTTGCCAATCACCTACCCAAAGCAGGACCCAATGACGAGAGGACTTTGCCCTGGTGCGTCTGCCGTCGCCCCCGGAGCTTTTCTCACAAACGGCGCCTGTCGCATGTCGCGCTCCGCGTCGCAATCTCAGTAAGCTGCTCACCGGATAAATGCTCGCGGCTCCAATCGACCGAGCCTTTGCGCTCTACGATTGCCCTCTCTGGCAAGTCCTACACGTGCTTGACGCGTGCGTGCGCAGCGGGGACGCAGGGACCCCGTCGCGCAGGCGGGCAAATGCTGCTCGGCCGTTGAACGATCCTCTGCCGCGGGATCGCGACCCGTGGGTCTGTCTCCGGCCGGCGGTTTGCCCGGGATCGATGGGCCCTATGTGTCCCCGTATCGGCCGAGGGTACCGTACCTGTGGCATACAGCAGGTTCTCGTACTGTCCGCAGGCTGAATGAAGGGGCTGCCCATCGCATAAAGTTCGCCCTCTTCCACAGGCAATAAAACCTAGAGCAGGGTGAGACACGGCGATCGAGGTGTGCCAAGGGCGAGGATTCCTCACGTGGGTGCTGCAAATCACCTGAAACAGAGTTTCCAAATTTACCTCGAAGGATTTCAGACCATGCCTCCGCTCGTCTGGGGTGACGAGCAGCCCTCCCAACAGCATGGGATACAGGGCGTGCTCGAGCTCGCCATTGGCCAGGCCTCCCTAGAGTGTAACCTCTTTCGTGCCCCTGTGCAGGACAAGATGCATTGTCAGCATCACGTGCGCATCCAGGCGGGCAGATTCTCCGGCGGACCCTGGCCAGCTCGACGCCGATCAAACGCCGTTAGGCGAGTAGCCTCAGCCGTCCCGTCATCATCATCAATCATCTGGGGCGCCCCGCATCCTCCGGCCCTCGGTCGTCCAATTTCGTTTGCCCGCATTCGCATTCTTTGCGCGGCGCGGTGGAGCGGTGTGGCGGGTTGCTGGGATTGACGCTGGCATGGCGGGTTCGTTGTTGTATGTCCCGGAGCCGACGGCGCTGGATACACTGGGGCAGCCTTGGAACGAGGCCTTTCGGGTACGTACCTTGTGCTCTCGTGTTACTTATGGACTGTTCCTTTGCCACGTCGTCTACGGCGTTACGGGGGATTGTGTTTGCGTCACGATACCCAGGGCTTGTACGACGTAGACCATTGCACCGCATCACGTCACTCGGTGGTTGGGAGACACACTATGCCGATGTGAAGTGGCTCCTGCAAGATAGCTGTCGTGAGACAGTCATTTGGCAAGAGCTAGGAGAAACTTCGTTCCATCATGAAGGATTGTTGCAGTGCAGATGTGCCACACCAACGGGCACCTCGATGCAAACGTCAATCTGCTAGATGCACGAGCTAAAATCGTAGAACTGCAAACATTCTCTAACCTCTATACAGACTCAGCGTGATGTCGGACTGCTTGTACCAATCAATTTCCATACCGTCCCGTTGGTATCACTGAGAGCAGCCTGCTTCAGCACAAGACAGTACGAGGATACATCGTTCCAGAAATGCTTCTCGAATTTGCTTGCAGTAGGGCTGCGGAGGTTTGTCATAGACACCTACTGGGACGCCTCGAGGGGAGAATGGAGTTTGTGTCCGGCTGAGATACCATCACCCCCCGACGCTGGAGAAGCCTCGTCAACGATACCAGTGCCGACTGTCTCGCTTTCAAGCATTCAGACTTCTACCAGTGCGACAGCGGTCGCAAGTACCTCATCAGCGGGCTTGAAACGCCAGGATGGACCATCTCAAGCAGATTCAAATTCGGCGACGCCGAGTTCGGCTTCTTCCTCAGCCTCTCTTTCTGTAGCATCGTCAGCGGTAACACCCTCTACGTCACCAACAGCGTCTGTTGCGTCTGGTACATCTTCGTCCACTTCCCTCTCACCCATTGCTGAACCAAGCCAAGCGCTAGGGAGTGGCGTCCTTTTTGAACTTGGAGACTACAATTGCACATCCACCATGACGCTCAACTACCTCACCGGCATCTTCCACGACTTCCTCGATGCGACGTCCACGACAACCGATGCCTCATTCACACATCTGCTTCTCAATATCCACGCCGCGGCCTCCTGGCGAGATCCCAACGAACCTGCTCAGCAGCCTCCTGCCAACCTCCTGCCTCAAGCTGCTGGTAACTTGCTCAGCGACGTCATAAAAGGAAACCTGTCAGACGACCTGTACACACCCGCGAAGCTCGCAGATGAACGCGCCCACCTTGACACATCCTGGAACAACGTTAATTCCGACAATCAGCCGAGGCCGGGCTACTACAGCGTTCAAGACCGCGGTAACGGGGTCTCTTCGACGAACGACGGCTGGCCCAACGAGGCATACATCCAGTTTAGCGAATTCTACCGTCTGATCGCCATCTTCGGGACCGTCGACCCCCAAATGGAATCCTACGACCGTTCCGCCGACGCATCCACCATCTTCCCCTCTGAGACGCTCACGTTCCAGACCGACACTGCGTTCGCTGACGACGGAACGCTGCGCGAGGGCTGCCTCTTCGATCCCTCCGCCTCGGGAATCACGGCCCAGACAAACTCCTCCTTCGCCGTCGCCCCCGTTCCCTCCACCGTCACTGTGCCCTCCCACCCCGACCTCTCCGGCCCTATCCCGGCAGTCTCCAACCTCACCGCCTGCGGCCTCTCCCCCCTGCTCAACCACACCCTCGCCAACGCCACCGCAGACGCGAACCCCCTCCCCTACGCCGCCTTCACGCACGCCTCCCTCTGGTCCTGGGCCTCCGGCGAGCCGCGCAACGCGTCTACCGGCGCTACTACCCACCGCTGCGCAGCCGCGTACACGCGCGGCGCGCACGCCGGCCGCTGGCACGTCGTAGACTGCAGCACGCCCCTCCCCGCCGCCTGTCAAGACGCCTCAGCCCCCTACGCATGGCGGCTCTCAGCCTCGCCCGCGCCCTACGCCCGCGCCGACGCCGCCTGCGCCGCGCTCAGCGGCACCCCCCCGCCGCGCTTCGCCGTCCCGCACACCCCGCTGGAAAACGCGCACCTGCTTTCCGCCGCGGCCCGGTCTTCCCCCGCCGACACCAGCGCCGTCCTGATCAACCTGAATGCCCTCGACGTCCCCGGGTGCTGGGTCGCCGAGCTCGGGGCCAGCGCGACGTGTCCGTACCGCGCGCCGGGCGACCAGAACCAGACGCGCATCGTGGTGGTGCCGACCATCGCCGCGGTGCTGATCTTCGTGTGTGCGGCGCTGACCTTCTTCGTAAAGTGCGCGAGTAATCGGCGGGAGGACAAGCGGGGGCGGCGGAGGAGGATGCGCGAGGGGTGGGTGTATGAGGGGGTGCCGTCGTAAGGGGTGGGGGCGCGTTTTGCGCCATGCATGGAACGGGATAAAACTAGGAAGGAGGGACGCTGGGGGAAATAAGCTGCCTGTGCAAATATGTAATATATTACTTCACACGTTGTCGTAATCAGATGATAGGGTCTCGTGGTGCCCACGCGCCCTAACAGGCCTATTATATTTCGTACACGTATCTGTTCTGCGCTCTACGTGTGGAGCTGTCTTACCTACGCGGACCAGACTGTCTACCTACGCCAGCCAGCCTAGGCCGCCATCTACACGCTCACTCGTCTTCGTTTTCTCTCTCTCTCTCTCTCTCTCTCTTAACCCACGTATTGCTATCCTTCCCACCTGCATACTTTGCCTACCTACGTACGTAACATTCACGTCCGATAGTACGACTAAGCATTATAATATATATATTAAGTATATTTTATATCCTACACTGTATAGATTATTTTTAATTAAGTTAATTAAATTATTATAAGTATTCTAAATCTTATATTTAAGTATTAATTATTAATTTACTACGACTAATACTATAGTAATAATTATTTATATTTTAATTATCTATACTTTTGTTTTTATTTTTTATATAATAGGGTTACTATTAGTAACTATTTAATGAAGGGGAATAGTAGTATATATTTTATATAATTTAATAATTAGCTTTTAAAGGTATTATATTAAGTTTAATTAAAAAAGATAGTATACTAAAATAGATACGTAATAATTATCTAATATTAGTTAATAGTTTTAGAGATTAGTAGAATTTATTATTCTATATATAGTAACTTATACTTATATATCTATTATTATAAAGTAAGACTAGATAGATATTTATAATATTAAAAATATTAATATATTATAATTATAATATATATTATAGCCTCTAAAGTACTTTTTACTAATAATAATATACTACTACTTTATAACTAAGATACGCATTATTAGTATATTAAAAAAAATAAAATTTTAGTAAAATATATATACTAGACTTATTTTAGTCTATACTATAAAGTATAATATATACTCTAAGCTTTTAAATTAAATTAAAAGAATAAATAAAAATAAATAAAAAATATTATATATAAAATAGTAAATATATTTAATATAATTATTATATTACTATTTACCTTTACAGGAGATTTATAACAGTTAATATCTAAATAAAATATAGTTAATATAGTTAAAATGTTTAAGCTAATAAAAATAAAACCTTTTAGTTATATAAAAACGTAAATTAAAAATTTACTACTAATATATATAATTAAATAAAAAAGTAATTTTAAAATTACTATAACGATACTACTATACTAAATAGTTAATAAATAGGTAACCTAATTAATAGTCTTTAAATTAGAGATAACATTTAAATATTAGGTATAGGCTAAAAGGCTAGTTTAGTAATCTATCTATTTTAATTATTATACTACTTACAGTCCCCCCTATATATTTATACTTATTATTTTACTCTCTCTTTATTATTACTCCTATAGCCTACGTAATTAAAGACTTAGTTAGTATATATACTACTAATAGTAATTTAGAACTACTACCTAATTTAAAATTTTTTACTAAATATTTATAGAAGATGCCTTAAAGACGTTTTATATCTAATATCTATCTCGTATCTTTATCTCTTTTTATTTATATATTTTTTATATAACTAAAACGACGACGCGCTACGCTCTATAAATTTAATCTATTAAATAAAAAGTAATAGTAAGCCCTCTACGTACTAGCGTATAAAATAGTATAGATCTTATAGTTATTAATAAAAAAGTAAAACGAGTAAATAAAAATAAAAATAGTAGATAATACGTAGATTATAATAAAGAAGGCATTAGTAATAAAGAATACTATAGTAGTAATAAATTATATTTTACTTATAATATTATATATTAATTAATTAAAATTCTTTTTTATACTAAATAGAAGGCATTAATTAGTATAATAAATACCTTAGCTAGAGGTATAATAAAAGAGTTATTTAAATATAACTTCTTTTTCGACACATTAAGTATAAAGGTATATATATACTCCTTATTTTTTAAAACCCCTTTTAGTCGCCCTAAGGCACTACAGCCACACTATTTATTCAATTAGTATATAAATATATATTAAATATAATTTATTATTTTAGGTAAATGTAAGTAAACTTCTACCTTAAATTAGTAATGTAAAGTTAATATTTAGTAAGTTTAAAATACTAGTATATACTTAAAAGGCGTAGTATATATTTAAATAGTAAAAAATTAGTTAAATAGGCGTAAAAATAAAATTATCTAAAATTAATAGACGTAAAAATAGGTAATATAGTAGTTAGTATAAATAAAAGATTATATAAGCGGTAATAGTAAAATAAGATAATAATAAAATAGTAAACGTAATATACTAAGTAGTAAAAAAGGTAATAGTAATACTTATTAAAAGGCTAAATGTTATATAGCTTTAAGGTAAGATAAAGAGAGTATAAAAATACACTATTATAAAGTACCGGTAATAATATAAATATAATATAATTATTAGTAAAATATATAAATATTTTTTTACGTTTATCTGTAGGAGTTGTATTAACTTAGTATACGTTACGTCCTTACTTAATATAGAGGTAAGTAAAAATATAAAAATACTATAATTTAGGGCCTATTAAATATAGAATTTTTTAAATTTTATAGCTAGTAAAGCGATAACTTAATAAATAATTTATTAGATAGTAGTTATAATAATAGTAAAGCGATAACTATAAAATAAAAATAGTTTATTATAGGTAGAACTATAGGCTATATATAGCGCGTTTAATATACAGCGCGTTTAAAATAGTAACTATAATAGTTTTTTTTTTTTTTTTATAAATACTATATACTTAAACTCTAAAAATTTTTTATTATTATTAATATATCTATAATGTTAGCGTTTTAGTATTTAATAATTAGTTTACTAAGTAACCTCTAGCGTACGGTATAAGCTTTTACTAATAATAATAACTAGCTAGGTTATATTAAGAACTATTTTAACTCCTATCTTCGCGTAGTATAGTAGACTAGCCTATTTAATAGGCTAAATCTTTTAGTTAATATTATTTTTAATTTTAATTTAATTCTAACGCGCCTCTTCTTATTTAAAATAGATATAATTCTTAGTCTTAATAATACCTATAAAGATATTAAAATCTACTTTAGATTATATAGTAATATAGTAAACTTTATAGTATAATAGTATAAGAGAGGTAAGGCTTTTTTATTTAAGATAGAGAACAGCGGCGGTAGCGGTAGTAGTAATAGTAATAATAGTAATAATAGTAATAATAGTAGTAATAGTAGTAATAGTAATAGTAGTAGTAATAGTAGTAATAATAATAGTAGTAGTAATAGTAGTAATAATAATAATAGTAGTAGTAATATCTTAAAAAAAAAAAAAAGAAGATTCCTTATAGTAGCGTAAAATTAAGAAGTATAGCTATAGTAAAAAAAATTTATTAAAATAGTTAAAATTATCTAGGTGTAGAGATATACGTATATATAAAAGTAGGACGGGTAATAAGTAATAAAAAAAGGGTACGCTACGGCGCTATAAGATAGTTATATAAAAGTTTAAATCTAAAAAGCCTTATGTAAGAAAATTAAAAGATTTTATAAATATTCTATAGGAAGTATTATATTATATTTTAATATTTTAATTACCGTTAAAAAGGTTATAGATTATTAGTAATAGTAGAAAGTTATTATAGTTATTATATAAAAAGCTTATTAAGAGTTAGCGTTAATAACATAATATAGTAGAAGTTTAAATAGCTAGTTTAGGGTCGCGTAACGTTACGGCAATAACTCTAAAAAGAAAATATTTAAATATTTAAATTAAAAAGCTATTATATTAACCCTATTAATTTTTTTTATATAATAAGTAGTAGCGTAGTTTTACTACGCCTAGTAACTAGTTAAAAAAATAAAAAACTATTTAATTTTAGTCTATAGCTATTTTATTTTTATATAAAAGTAAGCGCTATTTATTTAATTTTTTATATATTTTATACGTTTATTAGTAGAAGCGTATTTTATTTTTACTAGATCCTAAATTACTACTAGTAGTATTAGGTTTATATTTACCTATACCTTTCTTTCTATTCTTATTATCTTTATTTTTATTATTTTTTAGATAGTTACTATTATAACTAGTAGTATTACTATAAAAATTATTAATTTAGTTTATATTAGGTAGCGTTAAGCTTTTATGAGTATACATTTTTCAACACATAAAGTATAAAGGTATATATAGACTCCTCCTTTTTCGAACCCCCTTTTGGGTCGCCCCGAGCCATTATAGCCACACTTTTTATTCGATTAATATATAAATATATAAGTATATAATATTACTATATTAGTATTATAATAATAATTATAAGTCTAGTAATATCTAGATTATTTATATAATTTAGCCTTTTTTACTAAAAATATTAGGGTCTAGCGCTATTAAGTTTAGAGGTAATTTTAATTTACTATAATAAATAATTACTATTATAACTAATAAGCCTTATAGTATAGAGTAAAGACTAATATTAGTTATTTAGTAAACTATATTTCGCTAGAACTATTATTAATATTAAGTTTATTACTAGTCTTTATTATTAGATAGAATGTTTATAGGGAGTAAGACTAAGTTACTTTTTTATTTTAGATATAAACGAGTATTATAATAAAAATAATAATACTTATTATAATATTATAGTAAATACTATACTTATATTTTATAATCTAAGACTAATTTATAATAGATTACGCCTCCTCTACTATACTAAATAGTTATTTAATTTATACTATTAAAAACTTATTACTAAAGCTTTATAGAAAGTATTATTAATTTAACTAGATTTATTTTTATACCTTTTTTTAATTTTATTATTATAAATATTACTTTTTTTTTATACGCCTGTCTAAATGTAAATTAATATATTTATTACTCTCTATTTTCTTAAAAGGAGAGATAGATTATTATAAAAAATAAAATAGCTTTTTAACTATTTTTAAGTCTATAGACTATTATTACTATTTACTTCCTAAAAGTTATTTTAATAAAACTAGACTTTTAACGCTATAATTTTAGCTATAACTATTAAAAGAACTAAAACTAAGCTTATTACTAGTTTTAAAATAGAAGTTTAAACTATTAAGTATTAGTATAGGCGTTTACTTAGATATAAGTATATAGTTAAATATAAAACTTTTTATTTATTACTTAAACAGCTTTTACTACTTTACTAAGTAAGAGTCTACTAACTCTAGTTTTAATATAGTATCTAATATTATTGCTAAAAAACTATTATATTACTAGATAAATGGCGTATTTATTTATATATTAATAATAGTTAATTTATTATATTAATATTAAAGAGTAGTTTATCCTCTACTAGTAATAGCTTTAAAAATATTAAAATAGACTTTATAACTAGTACTAGAATATTAATTACTAAACTAAATACTTTTTCTAGTTTTTATAAAGAGAGTATATACGTTATATACGTCTAAATTACTATTTTATTTAGTATAGCATTTTTTAGTACTTAATACTCTATTACTAAACTTAATTTATATTAAATTATAATATATTTCGACTGCGTCGCTCTCTCGAATTAAAAGAAAATTTATTATACATTAGTAAATAAGTACTATATTCTATTAATATACTAATCTAGGCCGCTTTTATTAAATAAACTACTTAGAACTAAGTTTATTCTTATATTACTTATAGTATAGTTAATCTTTTTAGTAGGTAATTTTTTACTAAACTAGTAATACTTTAACTTTTTTTGTAATTTAGAGGTAGTACTAAGACTATTAACTATATTTATACTTATATAATAGTTTCGTTTTATTAGTTTATAATAATTAATACTCCTTTTTTAAAACCCCTTTTAGTCGCCCCGAGCCACTACAGCTACACTATTTATTTAATTAATATATAAATATATATAATTAATAAATAGGTAATACTATAATTTAATAAACTAAAAGCGTTTATAGCTCTAGATAAAGTAGATACTTTTAGATTTAAAGAGTGTAATATATTTAAATCTAGTATTTAAAAATTATAAATATAGAACTATATTCTATTATTTTTAAAATTAATTTCTAACTAGCTGTATTTTACCGTTTTTATTATAGCCGTTAATTTAATCTTAAATTTTAGCTTAGGCTTAGACGCTTAGGGAATATATAAAATTATTTTTATAAAAAAAGGGGATTAATAAAGAGGTACTATAAGAGACTATTTTTAGTATAGAAATTTAGAGACTTTTTTAATTATAAGAAGTTTAATAAAAGTAGCTTACTCTAAACTAAGTATTACTTTATATATTACTATTAATACTACTATATAAAAATAGTTTATATAAATACTATATTTATTATAAAAATAGTTATAGTAACTGAAGTAAGTAGTCTAAGAACGTTTTCTATAGAGATAGTAAATAAACTTAAAGCCTACTAGTATTAATATCTCTAAAAAAACTATATATTACTCTTCTAAGCTATATAGATAAGCTTATTATATTAAGAGTTAGTCTAGCGTATTTAATAACTAGCTAGTGAATAGTTATTATACCTAGGTCGTATATATCTTTTTACTAGTTAAAAATTTATATTACTTTAGACGAAACTACTAATTATTAATATTTTTTAAATTTTTAACTACTTTTTTATACAGAATTGATCTGTGCTAGATAATATATAAATATATTATTTTTATAAACGACGTTTTATTATATTTAGTAATTAAAACTTTAAAGTTTTATTTACCTTTTATAGTATATCTAAGTCTATCTTTAAACTATTAACTACTAATTTTTAAAAACTAGCCCCCTTACTAGCTATATAATAAGATTATAGCAACGCTATATATTTTATATAGAATAAAAAATCCGACCATTATTATAGCACTAACTTAAAAGAATAGCCTAAATAAATATATTATATATATAAATAACTATATTACTACTAAAAAACTAGACTCTAAAGTAGAAATATAGTAATAAAATAAAAGATATATTTAGTATATTTAACTAGTAGAGTAGACCATAATATAAGTATATTAGAGCTAATATAATAGCGTAAAAGCTATTTATTTATATTTTTAAAATAGAAAGAAAAAGGTGTATAATAATTACTATTAGCAACTTTAAAGTAAAAATAGGGTTTATAAAATTTTATAAAACTAGGATAGCTATATAGTAGATAGTAAGCTTCGCTCTTTATTAGTAACTATCTAGCTTAAAATAGGCTAAAGAATTTAGTTTTAGTAGCGTCTAAAGACTAAGTAAAATAAATATCTAAATAGTATTATACTATAACGTTACTTTTATAGTAAATACGTTATAAAAAATAAAATATTCTAAAATTATTTAAATTAAATTAGTATTTTATATAAGTTACTGATTATATTACTATTAAGAGATTTTATTTAAGTATAATACTAGATAACAAAGTAGATTAGTAGAGTATAGTTAACTAAAAAAATAAAATATAAAAGGCAAAGTAGTTTAAGCTAAAATAGTAATTTAAAGACTATATAATTTATTTTTTACTAAATTATATATAAGATAGTTCGTTATAGAAGTGCTAGTATCTAATAACTTAAAAAAGAGGAAAGATAATAAAGATAAAGATTTAAGACTTATTAGTTACTAAAAGCGCTAGACTATTAAAATATACTAAAAAAATAGCTATTTTTTTAATCGTATCGTATAGTATAAACTAAAAATAAAAAATAGTAGGCTAGAAAAATAAATAAATAAAAATTTCTTAATTTATAAAACTATTACGCGAAAAAGTCTAAAAGTGTATTATTTAACTATAATACTTTAGCGTATATAAAGACTTAAAAGAAATTAGCCTTATTATATAAGAGGATACAAATAGAAATAATAAAATAGTAATAATAAAATAAGTATTAAATACTAATAAAAATAATACAGTACTTAACTTTACTAAATAGGTAATTAAATTTAAGAAAATATCTTATATAGGACGGAAGCAAGAGCGGACAGTATAAATAACGAATATAAAAAAAAGGTTATAAATAAAAGGTAGAGAGTAAAAAAAAAAAAAAACTAATAGTAGACGAGGGAGTACTTTTATAGTAGAACGTTAAAATTAATTATTTATTTAGGTATAGCGCAGAACTATAAGTAAGGTTTAAATTACTTAAATAGAGTATTTCTATTTTCTAATATAGTCTTACCGTTAAATTATTTACTAATATATAAAAATTTATAAATTTATATACTACTTATTTTATTTATAATAAAGTTACTATTAGTAACTATCTAATTAGAAAAAAGAATACTATATATACTATATAACCTAACACCTGGCTCTTAAAGATACTACGCTAAGTTTAATTAAAAAAAAATAGTGCCTACTAAGATAGGTATATAATAATTATTTAATAGTACTTAATAGTATTGTAGCTTAGTATAGTTTATTACCCTATAGAGTAACTTATACTAGTGTATCTACTATTATAAACTAATACTAAGTAGGTATTTATAAAAAAAAATATTAATATATTATAATTATAATACGTATTATAGTGTTTAAAGTACTATTTACTAAGAATAGTATACTACTACTTTATAACTAAAATACGCGCTCCTAGTATATTAAAAAACAATATTTTAGTAAAATATATATACTAAACTTATTTTAGCCTATACTATAAAGCACGTTAAATACTCTAAAGTTTTATATTAAACTAAATAAATAAAAAACGTAAAGTAATAAGTATATTTAATAAAACTAATATACTACTACTTATCTTTATAGATAATCTGTAAAAGTTAATACTTAAATAAAATAATTTTATACTTATAAGTATAGAGTTACTAGATATTGTTAAGAAAGAGTTACCTAAATAAGTAAAAAAGCTAAAAATTCGTCACTTATAGGCGCTACTAAGTAAAAAAGAAATACTAAAGTTACTATAGCTATACTATTATATAAAATAGTTAATTAATAAAGATAAGTTATAAAAAAAAGTTACTAGTAATAATAAAACTAGTAATAATAATACTAATACTAATATCTATAAAGCGCTAAAGTAAAAAGATAGTATAATTCTTTAATAAGTTACTTAATATATTAAAGACTATAGTCTATAGCGTAGATAGTATATATAATTTTAATTAAAATAATGTAAAGTAAAAATTACTAATATATAGAGGAGCGCTCTAGCTTAACGCTATAAAGGATATTTAAAGGTAAGTAAAAAGGGGTTTCTAAAGGGAGGATAATAGATATCTAGTATAAAGAAATATAAATAAATAGCTTAATATATAATTAATTAAAATAAAATATTCTATATTAATTATCTTAATATAATTCTAAAACCTCTAGGTCTCTATTAAGACTGTATATACTACTAGTAAAATTATAATATAGTTTCATAATATAGTTTTATTTAAAAAAATATATATAAACTAGTAAAACTATTATAAACTAATTATATAATATAATTTTATGTATAAAAAAATTTATAAATTTTATTAATTAAATAATTAAATAAAGTTTTTAAGATTAACTATTTATATATATAAAAAAAGTAGATAAAATATTATATTATAACTATACTTTTAAATTTATATATAAATTAAAAAGATTTTTTAATTTGTTAAAGTAAGTTAACGTTATATAATAAATTATATTAGTTATTTTTAATAAATTTTAAAAGTTTATAGTAATTATAAATAAGTTAATAACATATTTTAAAAATAATTAAAAAAAACTTAATTTATAAAAAAATTTATATGTTTTGTATTGTTAATTATAATATATTATTAAAATAATAACTATAAATATAAGTTTTAATAATTATAATTATTACTATTAAATACTTTATAAACTGTATAATTATAACTTTATACTTTATTAAAAATAAAAAAATATTTTATTGTTATATATTTATATTTATATATTAATCGAACAAATAGTGTGGCTGTAGTGGCTCGGGGCGACTAAAAGGGGTTTTAAAAAAGAAGGAGTATATATATACCTTTATTATTATAATTTATATATTTTTTTTATAATTATTAAATTTATGTTTACTATTTTATTAATAAAAAAAGTTCCTTAAGAATAAAAAATAAAAGAAATTAATATAGTTAATATATATACTAAGACTTAAACATAAATAATAGTATAATAGTAATTAAATTAATAGTTAAAACTTACGTAATTAAGGTATATAAAATATATATAGATTTTAGTAAAAGGAATATATCTATATAATATTAAAAAAAAAGATTTTTAATTTTAATTTTTATTTTATTAATATCTTCTAAATTTTAAAATAATTTTCGGAGTTATAAAAATAATTTAGATTAAAATAAAATCTTATTTTAGTATAATTATAATTAAATTAGTATTATTATTATAGATAGTAAAAGAGTTAAAAATATAAATAAAAGTTTTTTTATTAGTATAGTTTTAGGTATAAATAACTATATTTTATATACTATTAATATTTATTACTTAAAGTAATTTATAGTTTTGGGTAAATAATTTAAAAGAAACTATATAAAAAATATAATATTTAGTTAAATATACTTACAGTAATTTAATACTATAATTTATTATAATATTTCTATTTATATACTTAATTATAGAAATATAATTTATAATATATTAATATTAAAAATAATAATTTTAGTTACGTTTAGTACTAATAATGATTACTTTATAATATAATAATTAAAAAAGCTATAACCTCTCAATACGGGGACTAAGATTAGTAATAGAAAAAAATATTTATAATAATTATATTATCTAAGTATACGTAAGTAATAGTAGTAGGTTTAATATTATATATAAATATAGTTTTATACTAAATAAGTTTTTTAAAGCGTTATAAAGTATTTTATTTAAATTTTAGTAAAATACTATACTATATTACTTTAAGTAAAATATTAGTCTAGTATTACGGTATAACTTAGCCGCCTATAATTATAATTATATAATTTACTCGGGTTCTAAAGTAAATATCTTAGTAATATAGTATTAAATTATAGTATTATTTAAAAATTAAAAATATGAACTGAGTATAAATAAAATATAATTTATTTTATCTATAACGTATTAAGTAAAGGCCTGGGCCCAGATAGGCGTAAGGTATATAGGCGCTTCACTAGCCTTATTCGAGCGTTATTACATCTTTTTTACCTCTATCACATAACACGCACTATGTCCTCTAGTCCGTCGTCTAGCCCGTCCACACCGGTGGTCCAGGAGGCTTGTAGTCTAACAACCGCATCTGCTCCTTTGGCAGCTGTCCCAACTCTTGATTGAATGGAATCCAAAGACCTATTCGTCAAGTTAGAACGTTCTTGTTTTCCCTACAAAGTCACCTCCCCGTAATTAAGATCAAGCTTCGGAGAAGGGCGAAAGGTTTCCTCACCAGGATCTTCAATATCGTATGCCCCGGGATGCTTGGCAAAGCCCGTAGGGCTGCCGGGAGTAACACCAGGGGGGCTGATTATGTTCACCAATGCGCAGTTGATGAACCATTGCGTATAGTTGTATGACGAAGTGGGCATGAGATATTCGAAGCGCATGAGATATTTGCCGGGCGGCGTGGTTTTCGGGAGGGAAAAGTTAAACTAGTGGCGCCGTTAGGTTTGGAGGTGGGAAACGTGTGATAGATGTGAGAGAAAAGACGCACATCAGTATGCAATCCGTCAGCATTGAAAAGTTTCCACTCCGTATTACTCCTCGGACCCGCATATGCCACCTTGAACCAATCTCCATCCCCACGATAGGTCTTCAGATCATCACTCGGAGCGCGCGATAACCATACCTGCGCACATCCAGGATGGTAAAAGTACCTACAATCCAGTCCATCAGCCCAACCCAGGAATTGGGTCTCCTGAAGGGTGCACATACCCATAGCTTCCTCCAGAATTCACTTCCGCTCCGCTCATGGTGCGAAACCCAATCTCCTCGCCTGCGACTACATCGGCAATATCGGTCTTCGGTAGTGAGTTGAAGGCGAGGCGACCGCAGGTGATGTTTGGGGTGAAGAGGTCTTCAGCGTATTGGGGGACGACTTGGCCGAAGTGGTCGCCGGGACGGAAACCGCCATTCGTGCTGGGGTCGCCGTAGACGGCTACTTCGCTGCGTCGTGATGAGATTAGGGGCTTGATATCCAGGAAGGATGAAAGGAAAGGGGAAGTTGGATGCTGCGGAACCGGTGGAATCAAACAAGAACGACGTACAGGACATGCTTCCAGAGTCCGGTGTCAGTGCCATTGACGAGGAGATGGCTGGTAGTAAAGTGGGCGGTGGACTGGCCGAGAAGCCCACAACCAACAGTGAGAGCAACGAGGGTTTTCATCTTCGAATATCGTATTGACAAATGCCAGAATCCGAAATTTTTGGCGTTAGCATTGCTATTCCGGCGTTAAATAGCGGACATATAGCGACGAGCTCTTAATTTCCACCATCAAAGCTCTGCCTCACTCATGACGGTAGTAATTCGGAACTGTTAGCTCCGTTGAATGATGCATTGCATAGATGGAGGGACTAATACAGGGGGGTGAAAAAAAATAAAAGACCAATCAAAAAAGATACGTTTTTTAAAAATTTATATAAAATTAATTAATAAGCCTAAAAATACGGGAATAATACCGTTTCGAAGAGATAATTATCTAGATTTTTATAAATATTTTACTTATTACTTATTAATTACGTGTAATATATTAAAATTACCTAAATATAATAATTTTTTAAACGACTTTTTTAGGTTCCTATAACTTTTTAGTTAGTGAATATATTTAACTATAATTTTAACTATACTATTTTAGGCCTAGTATAGGTCACGTAACTAGTTTATTAAAGTATAGTAATAATCTATTAATAAAATTATATTAATTATAAAAATTTTACTAAGGCTTATATAATTACTGCTTACGTAATATATTATTAATATTATAGTATATTATAATATTTTTTTATATTTATAAACTTAAACTCCTATTTCCTTAAAATAGAGATAAATTTCTTAAAACTTAAATCTAAAGTTAAACTTCTTTTAAAAATAAATAATTCTCCTTCTTTAATTACTACTACTTTAAAAAAGCCATAATAAAGTATTTATAACGCTATAAAAAGAATTAAAAAAAAACAGAATAATTATATATTTATATATTTATATATTAATTAAACAAATAGTGTGGCTGTGACGGCTCGGGGCGACTATAAGGGGTTTTAAAAAAGGAGGAGTATATGTATGCCTTTATACTCAATGTGTCGAAAAAGCCAATAAGAATAATTATAATATAAAAGAAATTAAAAGGGGTAGAGTTTTAAAGTTAACTCTAAGAGAAAAAAGTAGTTATTAATAAAGACTTAACTATAAGTCCTAAAAAGAAAAATATAAGAATACTTTTAAAAAAATAATCTAGAGATTATAATAAGATAATTATAAAAAGTTTCAAAAGAGAATAGTTATATAATTAATATAAGTAAAAAAAAACTAATAATAAATAAAGAGAAGGCTAAAAAAAAGATTAAAATACGCTAAAGAAAATATTAAAAATACTAAAAATATAAATTTAAAAAAAAATATATTTTCTAATAAGTTAGTAATATAAAGGTAATAAAAGAATAAAAAATATTATAAAAAAAGAAGTAATAATAGAGTTAGAAAAGAACTGGGTATTAGCTAATTATAAAGTAAGTTATTTTAACTTTTTAGAATATTAAAATATTTAACTTTTTATATACTTTTAAGTTATAGTTTTAGTTTTTAAATATTAATTATATTAATTATTTTATAGGATAAGACCTTATTCTATAAGTTTAGGATACAATTTAGATAGGAGGTAGAAGTAATTTAGTATTTATTAAAATACCTAATTTTTTTTACTTCTTTTACTAGTAAGGATTATATAAATAAAGTCCTTATACCTAAAGTTAAACCGAAGATAAACAGGGGTAAGTAACTTAATAGGTTTTTTAGTTCTTTTTTTAATATAATAATATAATAATATATATATATTATATTATAATTATAAACTTTATATTAATATTAAGTTAGGTTAGTAATTTTAATAAAATAACGCCCCTATTTATAAAATAATAAACGTTTTAAACTAGTTTAAAAATAATAAAATTATACTATTTCCCTATCTAGCCTATAGCCCTGATTTAGCCCCTCTAGAAAATATATAGAATTATTTAAAATCTAGACTAAATAAAAATAAAAAGGCTAATTTAGGTGTAGGATTTAGTTTATAAAGTATAATAGTCTTTAAAAGAGTTATTATAAAAGAGTAGAATAATATACTATAAAAAGTTATTAATAATTATATTTTATTTCTTCCTAACTATTATAAAGTAGTTTTAGAAACTAAAGGCTACTATATAAAGTATTAGTAATTTATTAGTTACTAGTTTATTATTAAATATATAAAAATTTAACTTTTATTAATAATTATATATATATTTGTATATTAATCGAACAAATAGTGTGGCTGTGGTGGCTCGGGGCGACTAAAAGGGGTTTTAAAAAAGGAGGAGTATGTGTATGCCTTTATAATTAATAATTATTTAATTAATATATTAAACTATAAAAATAATTTACATACTAATATAATAGAGTATATATTTTACTATATATAAAAATAAACTAATTTTACACCTAAAATAAAAAGTTATACTAACTTAAAGTAGGACCCTAAAAATTTTTTATATTTATTAATTTTTTACTACTTCTAAACCACTTACTAAGCAACCCCTAACAGAGTAAATAGAATTTACTAGTCTTTCTCTTTAAAATAGATTTTTTTTTATATTTTTAGGCTTACTAATTAAAAAGTTATATTATTTTAAAAAAGGTATCTTTTTTAATTAGTCATTTTTTTTTACCCCCCTGTAGATACGGATTCTTGCCTAATTACTTGCATTGCAAGCCTTCGACTTCAGGCTAAGTTAGATAGACGCAACCGGGCCTTTTCGGATTGGTGGGAGCCTTGCGATCCAATTATAGGCATGGCACAAGTGGTAGACCTAGCTACATCGAGGCCACATGACCGTATTCGGCAGTCGGTGATACACTTGATCGCTGCACGCTTCCTCCGCTGTGTAGATGAAATAAGCTTTAAAATCGCTAAATAATGCTGGGTATATGACTTGGCAACGTCAATGTTGTTACGTTGATTCCTGGAAAGCTGGCGACGCAGTGGTCAAAGATTCCCCGCCATCTTCGGGTAGATTTCCTTCTCGGGACAGCTCATATGAGTGTACCTCAAGGATGCTTCCATCGGGCTCATTACTGGCTCCACATTCTGCAAGTAATTCACATTAGGCTAACTCGCAAGTATTGAATGTAACGCCATTGGGCACGTGGTCGCATTAGGTCATATTAAATATCCAATGGAAAGTTCGGCAATGTAGGACCTCGCATTTAATAGCGTATTTGCATTTGCGGGGAAGCGTGTGATTTACAGACCTTTTGGTTTGCCTGGGGTATTTTTAAGCAGACTCCAAAATTAGCTTTCTCCCTCTGTATCCATTATCCTGGATATCGGAGAGACGAAGGCCTATCGAAGCCAGAGATGAAAGGAGTGTTCGCTTCAAGCTCCATGATCTAGATCCATCTTCTACTTCCTTGATTTCAAATTTGGTGATTGGGGTGCTGTCGCCTGTCCATGCGCTCCAAATCGTTTGCGCATGCAGCATCAGATAGTAATGCAGTTTGGCTATTTTCCAACAGCAGTGTAGCTGCTCTGGTTCAGCGTTCGCAAGCCTCAAAAAGAAGAAAACTCAAAGTACTCGCTTTTTCGCATCACATAAATTCGTGTAGAGAACTCTTCATCTACCCTCACACAGTGTAATCGTTTCACCCAGGTCAAGCCTGCAACATGCACCTCCCACGTCCTTCCACACTTGCTCTAGCAGCGCTCGTCCTATTCCGAACAAATTCGGTAGCCTTTACAGTAGACAGACTCATAATCGATTCATACATACTTGCTGACCCATTTAACGCCCGATTCAGCATCTCAGACGACCTCGTCGTGCAATTTGCCGTCTCCACCGCATCATCGACTCCTGACAGCCTGGTGGCAATCGGCGACGGAGTAGAAGAAACCATGGCATACAGGGAAATGTGGGCCAGTGCCGGGTTCCACAATCCGGGCAATATCTCGGAGTTTCTGCTGGGTGATTGGGATGTGAGCGGAGGTTTGTCGCTGAGTGAGGGGCTCACGGCGAAGATTGATGCGGCGGCGTACTGGGATTTTAATCGGACGCAGGAGGTGAGTGGTATTTCGTCCCCCGATTAATGGCCGTACCTTCTCGTGGACGTAGCTCGCTTATAGCACGACAATTCAGGCACAAGCTCTCCACAACATCGTCACAATCTCCGGGCCAGCAACGAGGCCTTTCTCGGCCCAGCTGAATAGCACTCAAGGAACCGGGCCTGGATACTGCTCCGGCCTCGAACCAATGGTAAAAACGTTCAGTACCGCCCGCTTGGCTTTCCATTTTGTCTTCCAGATAGAAAGGAGCGCCAACGCGAGCTCGAACGCGATAGGGAGAGTTGGCGAGAAGAGAGAGGAGGCGCTTTTGCTGCGGTCGAAGTTGTTGGTTAAAGACGGATGTTCGAAGAAAACGTATTGTCAGAAGGATCGGACGAATTTTCAACTATGTTTTCAAGTAGGCATATAGGCAATGACTAGGGTTGGCGAAGGAAGGGCCGAGATTCGCCTTTTGCGAATTTACATTATGTGGGAGTATTAGGCGGGCTCTTTCACGTGTGATTCTTCTCCCTAGTCCTTGGTGTCGCATCGAATGATTCGCTGTTGACCATCCAAAAGCCCACTAAAATTGTACACCAGAAGGTTCGCCGTGCCAGTTGGAATTCCAGAGAGTACATCTTTAGTAGCTACCTCTCTGAGCCTCTCACATAAGTCCGTTGCTGATCGCGGCCCCTCAAGTGCCAGGAAGTACGCTCCCAAGCCTGCAATATGTGCAGCTGCCATGGATGTACCCGAGAGAGTTGCGATGCTGGTATCGCTTGTAATCCATAGCGAAGGTATTTGATGACCAGGCGCAAAGATATCAACTGAAGCCCTCTCGTCAGCAATACCATTTTGATGAGCAGCGTATACGCATCAACACCTACCAGTAGGGCCGTAGTTGGAGCTAGACATCTTCGCGTCGTCTATAGTCGTCCCGCCCACGGTGCACGCAGTTGGCTCGGAGCCAGGAGAGAAGTTGCGCGCATCCGTGTTCGAGCCTCCTGCCACTACGGCGAAGAAGAGACCTGCATTGGATGCACTTGCGACTGCACTGTTCAGCGTAGCGCTAAAAGCACCTCCAGCCGCTAAGACAGCAGTTGCACGGCCTATTCGTCCTTTGGTCTGCATGTCTTGGACAGCCCAGTTTATACCACTGATGAGCCCAGAGGCTACGACGGGGTTAGTAAATATGGTTGGTACGATGCAGAAACGCTCGACGTACTTGATCCCGACCCCGAATCTCCCAAGACCTTCACCGAGATGATATTCGAGAAGCGCGCTACTCCGTGTGTTTGGCTAGACGCGATGCCGGCGACGTGGGTTCCGTGCCCGACCAAGTCATCATCCGAGCCGCCAACAGCATTGAATCCGTAAGACGCTCGTCCCTGGAACAATTGATGGGTGATCCTCACCCCCGTATCCAGAACATAGATATACGTGCCGGTTGTTTCGTTAAAGACATACTCGGTACTGCCCGATTTTCTATGGGAAATGCGCGCTAGCCCCCATGGCGCGTTGGCCTGCACGGCGCGCACGGAGAGCTTCTGCGGTTCTGAGGGAGCGGAAAGGGTGATTTTGAATGTTTGATCCACTTCGATGTATTCGACCTGGTTTATTTTGTTTAGCTAATGTTCGCAGTCATTGGACCCTTAATCATCTGCGGAGTTGCACCGTAAACACTTACATCTTCACTCTCCGCCAGCGCAGTAGCAATCACGCATGGTGCTTCAATATTATAGCCCTTGAGTTCATCAAAGTCGAAAGTCGCTGCACGCTCAATCTTCCTCGTGCCCAGAATTTTGTCAGCCCAGCTAAGGTGCGAGGAGAAGGCTGCCTCGGTGACGTCTTTCTTCAGCACAACGATGTAGCCGTTGGATGCAGCCTTTGCGTTGTGGACACCGACGATGGGAGCAGTGCCATAAGCACCAACAGAGAAGACTGCAAAAAGGGTGAGGAACAGTCGCATGACGCCTAGTTGGTGGAGAAAATGTTGTTCGACTGCGACCAGACCGTTGAGCCAAGACATATATGAACTCCATCGCGTGGAGACGTCCGCGCCCACGTAGATACCCGAATCGGAAGGCGTTCGTATCCATACGGGAACCGTTTTATAGGTGTGGTTGTTCTTGTAAACCATTCGTGTCAACGCCGTTTCGTGGTTGGCGAGACTTGGCTGCATGTTTGGAGGGTGCGGGTTGGAAGGTAGTACAGCCGTAAGAGGAAGGCGGGAATAGAAACGGGTCAAGCAGATTATCCTCTTTATTTCCTCTGGCTCAGCATCCTTCTGGCTGGGTAATCGTAATTAATAAGGATGAAGTGAGTAGATTAAGAGAAATAAAGGATTGACATGCGCGGGTCCATAACGGGGGTCTATGCGTAGCTTCTCCTCAAGGTCACTAAACAACTGCCACTTTCGGCTCACATGTAAACGTTTCGAATCCCCGGGCACCAGCGCCCTCTTCGAGCATTTTGCTCCGTACATCAGCAACGCAGAGCCTTCGATCAGCCCGGAAGAGCTTACGCAGAACCCTCGGTCCTCTCTAGGCAATAATAATACACGTGCGCGAGGCAACCGTACTAGTAAAAGTTAATAGATTTAATAAGATAGTATTAAAGTTATTATCTAAAGATACGAAGTATAGTTAATAGTAAAAAAGAGTATATAAAAATATATATAGATTTTTTGCCTATTTACTATATATTTATTTATATATCCTCTATCTCTATTTTTGTAATTATTATATTTAATAACAATAACTATTTTAAGTATAACTATACTACTAATTTATCTAAAAAGATAATATATTAATAAATAGCTTTATAAATTTTATACTAATATTTTATTTAATTTAGGGCTCCTTAAGAAGGGTAAGAAGTAGTATATTAAAAATTTTTTTTATAAGTATATACGTAAAGCTAAGTAAGACTCTAAAAGCTATTTTAAACTAAAAATTAGATTTTTTATATTAGTCTAGCTACTATACTGCTATATAAGATTAGAATTTAATATAGATAAATAATTATTTTTTATAATAAAAAACTTGTAATTTATATAATAAATAACTAATTTTAATAAAACATTTCGTATAATATATTAAAAATAAACTACTTAGAATTAAAAAGCTATTTAAAAAAATTATAAAAAATATCTTATAAAGAATTTATAGAACCTATTCTATTATAAAATATTAAGAAAAAAGAAAAAAGCGTATTTTCACTTTTAAAGGGGGTAAAATATTTTAAAAAATAACTTACTATAATCTATAATTAGCGTATTAGGTATAAATTATAAAATTACTATATAGATTATTATAGGAAAATTATTTAAAACCCTTAGTTAATAGATTATATTAAAGATTCTAACCTCTAGCTCTTTTGTAATAGCTACGAATACATTACTATTAACTTTTTAAAAAATCTACCTACGCCTTATAGCTTAACCTTTAATACGCTGTATAGTGTAGATTAAATCTACGTTTTATAATTCGTTTTTGTCTAGTTATATAGTAAGCCTCCCGATCTACGGCGCCTTTATATTAGAATTAGCTATAGCTTTAACTCTTTCCCATATAGCTTCTTAGAAACTAAAAATATAATAGTAGTCCTAAATGAAGTTTACTACCTACACTTCTACCATAGGCTATATCTTAGTTATAGTAACTTAATTCCTAGTGTATTATCCGGCGGTAGTAGAAGGCGTTATATTTTAATAAAACCTTATTCTATTTAACTATTTCTACACTTTACAAACACGCTTTCTAAAAATAGACTTTAAATATGGCTAGATTACGGACACGGGCTTTAAACTAAAACTCTATTTTTAGAATACCTGCTTTTAAAACCTTAAATACCTTTTTTTATTCTACTTCCTAATATATTATAATTAGGTGTTAGACTAGCTAGTTAAATAGGGCCGACGCTTATAATACTTAACTTAGCTTTTACGTCTATCCTCTAATAAAGATATATAAAATATTATTTATTTAATAAACGGTATCCCTACTATAAATTTTTATAATAAACTAATACCTATATTACTACGTTCCCTCGCTTATAAGAGTAAAATATTTTAAATTCTAATTAATCGTTTCCCGAAATTATACCTTTTTAGTTTAATATAATTAGCCGGCTATATTACTAGTAATAATTCTAAAACCTTTAATAATAATATAGAACTTATTTAGAGATTTTATAAAAGCTAGCTAATAACTACTATTATAATCTATTAGTTACTTTTTTAATTTTATTTTTATATAAAATAGAAGTTATATTTATTTTTATTACTTTTCGCTCCGCCCATAAAGGTAGTATAGTATTTAATAATAGTTAACTTTTTTATTTATAATTATATCTCCTTCTTTACCTACAACGAGAATGCAATACTAAGTATACTTATTTACCTACCTAGTTTACGCACTAAAGAAAAAATATATAAAAAAATATATATTATATATAGGCCCCCCTAAAACTTTTAAATATTAATTATTTTTTAGTATCTCTATACCGGTTTTAATAGAGACTTAGAGGTTTTAGAGTTATAATAAAATAATTAATATAAAATATATTATTTTATTTAGTTATATACTAAGCTATTTATTTACATTTTCTTATTCTAACTATCTATTATCCTCCCTTTAGAAACCTCTTTTTATTTATCTTTAAATATCTTTTATAGCGTTATGCTATAGCTCTTCTCTATATACTAGTAATTTTTATTTTACGTTACTTTAATTAGAATTATATATACTCTCTACGCTATAAACTATAGTTTTTAATATATTTAATTATTTACTAAAGAACTATACTATCTTCTTACTTTAGCGCCTTATATTTATTAGTATTAGTATTATTATTACTAGCTCTATAGCTACTAGTGATTTTTTTTATAATTTACCTTTATTAATTAACTGTTTTATATAGTAGTATAGCTACAGTAATTTTAATATTTTTTTTTATTTAATAGCGCCTATAAGTAGTAGATTTTTATCTTTTTTACCTAGTTAAGTAGCTTTTTTTTTTTAGCTCTTTTTAGTAATTTTATACCTATAAGTATAAAACTATATTACTTAAATATTAACTTTTACGGGTTACTTATAAAGATAAGTAGTACTATATTAATTATATTAAATATACTTATTATTTTACGTTTCTTATTTATTTAGTTTAATTTAAAAGTTTAAATTATTTAACGTACTTTATAGTATAGGCTAGAGTAAGTCTAGTATATATATTTTACTAAAATTTTATTTTTTAACGTACTAAGAG
This sequence comes from Pleoardoris graminearum, assembly GCA_030770415.1. Taxonomy (NCBI): domain Eukaryota; kingdom Fungi; phylum Ascomycota; class Dothideomycetes; order Pleosporales; family Didymosphaeriaceae; genus Pleoardoris; species Pleoardoris graminearum. The sequence continues at coordinate 93,696 of JASEKS010000342.1, forward strand.
CGCGTACTTTAGTTATAGAGTAGTAGTATACTATTATTATAAAATAGTATTTTAAATACTATAACGCGTACTATAGTTATAATATATTAACACTTTTTCGATACATTAAATATAAAGGTATATATATACTTCTCCTTTTTTAAAACCCCTTTTAGTCGCCTCGAGCTACTACAGCCACACTATTTATTTAATTAATATATAAATATAAGATATATATAATATATTAATATCTTTTATTTTAAGTTTATTTACTTAGTATTAGTTTATAATAATAGATACGCTAGTATAAGTTACTATATAGGGTAATAAACTATATTAAGCTACGAATTTATTAAGTACTATTAAATAGTTATTATATATCTATTTTAGTGCTACTTACGCTAGTAAATAGGTTGGGGTTATCTAGTATTAGGTTAGAGTTAGGTTAGAGTTATATAGATAATAGATTAGGGTTAAGTTAAAATTATATAGACTAGGGGTTAAGGTTAGGTTAAAATTATATAAACTATAGGCTAGGGTTAAGTTAAAATTATATAGACTAGGGGTTAAGGTTAAATTAGAATTATATAAACTAAAGATTAGAATTAGGTTAAAATTATTAGAGTTTCTTTTTTAAAAATTACTAAATTAAATATAGTATAAGGCTCCAGTTTAATTTATATATTTATAGAAATTAAATTATAATAGCTATTAATTACTATTCCTTATAATAGTATATAGACTTTTAACGCTTTTATAGAGAGAAAAGTAATTTATTTTTATAGTCTTTAGTGCCTTTTATTAAATTTTTATTTACGCTATATATATTTTTTATATATTTTTTAATAAGCTCTTAAGGTACTAAAAGGTTTAGTAAATTATTAATTTTATTATAAAAAGTTTTATTATCTCCTATTCTTATTACTATATCTTATAGTCTAGTTTACTCTTTTATCTTTTAAAAAATTAAATTAGTAAAAATTATTATCTACTAAACTATTTAAATAGAAAGTTAATACCTCTAATTACTATTAATATTTTTAGTAATATTAAAAATACGCTTAATACTAATTTATATAATTAGTATAATAAGTATATCTTTTATAACTTAAGCTAGTTAAGAAAATATATTTTTATATGCCTGCTACTAATCTAGTATATTAAAATCTTTAGTTATTTTTACGTAAAAAGTACTTAAATAGGCTTTTTTTTTATATATTTAATTACTAACCTCTTTAGCTTCTTTTGTAAAAGACGCCTAGCTTAAAGTTAAAAAACTACTTAATAAAATAGTAGGCTTCTAAAACTACTTACTATTTTATAATTATTATATAAAGGGGTTTAATACTAGTATATAATTTATACGCTTATTATTATTATAGTAATTAAAATAATTAAAAAACTATTCTTAATAGGTATATTTATAGTAGGATTTTTATATCTTATTTTAAACTAGTAGTTAGAGTTTTACTATAATAAATATTTATAATAATTATATTTTATATACCGTAAGCTTTTATATTAGATTAAAAATAGTTATATAGTTAAATATAAACTTTTACTCTACGTCTATCTTTAAATAGTATTTATTTAACTTAGTACGGCTATTTTTAGCTATAAATTATATTATTTTTAGCTACTTAATATTTTTTTATATTTTAAGTTTTTATTATTTAACTTAACTGTTATCTTGTTTAAAAAATTAAAGAGATAGTTATATATAAGTTAAATATATTAAATTTAAAGTTTCTGGTTCTTGCTAAGAAACCTTATAATATTTTTAAAATATTTTAGTATTTTAGTAAGTAATTTAAGGTAGTACTACTTTATAAAGAATAGTTTAAGTCGCTTAAGATTATAAAAGTTTATTTTAGTTATATTATTATTAGCTGCCCTAATAGTTATATTAAGTATAATCTCTTATTTTAGCTATTTATTAATATATTTCTAGATTTTAAGTGCGCACGTATATATATTAAATATTAAATTTTATTATATTTTAATATTACGGATAATAGACAGCTATTTCTTAAATAATAAATATTATTATATAGCGATAAAACGCTCGTAACGTTATAGTAATATATTAATAGTAATATAGATAGCCTAAATTTAGTAATTACTTAGTATATAATAAATATATATAATAAAAGCGTACGTATTTTATAAAAAGAGTTTAAAATAAACGGCTACGCTTTTATCTTTTAAATATATTATTTTTATAATATTTTTATATTTTTAACTGCAGGTAATACTGCTAGCATAAGATACTTAATAATATTTTAGATAATAAGATTAATAATATAAGTTAGATATAGTATAGTATTCTTTTATAAGTACTAAAAAATACCTTTAGAAACTAGCTTTTTTTAAATAATATAAGTAAGCGTATTATTATTACTAGTATTATTATAAGTAATAGCTAGAAGGCGTAGTTTAGTATTTATCTCTAATAATATTTATAGTATATTTATTACTATAGAACTACTAGTATGCCTTCTACGTATTAAAATAAAATTAAGTAACTTCTCTTAAAATTACTAGTCGTAATTAATATAATATACTTTAATAGTAAAAAAACTAAAATAATTAGATATAGACTATATATTTAATATAATTAAAATTTTAGTTATTTAATTAAGGTTATTAAGAAGATATATTTTAGTTTATTAAAACTAACTCTAGAATATTAGCCTAAATTTATAATAGTTAATTATTATAGCTTTTAGTTAAAGGAATTAAATAAAGCGCTAGAATAATAACTGCTTAATTATTTAAAAAGACTAGTTATTATTAACTACGACTCCTATAAGCTCCTTTTTAAAAGTTATAATAGAATATAATAGAACTAGTATAAGTATATTTTTATTCTAATATTAAAAGGAGAGGGTAAAAAATATAGATTATTATTTATAAATAAAAATTTATATACTTTTATAAGACTAGATGTCTAAATAGTTTATAAAGTACTTAGTCCTAATATTTTATTTAAGTCTAGTAACTTTTACTAATAAATATTAAAAAATAAGGCCGCAGTTAAAACAGAATATATATAAATAATTATTTATATAATTAATAGCTTTTTTAAATTAGTTCTATACCTAACTAGAGCGAGTATAAAAATTCTAATATAAAATAATACTTATAGAGTCTTTAGCCTATCTAATTATATTTTACTACTTATTTTACGCAGATAGTACTTTTTTTTTTTTAATTTTACTTAATATACGCGGCTAGAAATTTAATTAAATTAATTTTTTTTTTCTCTTTTAACAGCTCTATAGGTAATTATTTTAAATAGGTATAATACTTTTAGTAGTTAGTAGCTAGATTTAATTTTTAGTAATTTATAAAAGTATTTAACTATAATCGTTAATACTAAGTATAGGATATAATACCTCTTAAGTTTTTTAATATTATAATTTTTTATAATAGTAGGGGATTAGTAAAATACTAAGTAAAATCTTAATTAAATACTTTATTTTTAGTATATAGCAGCTATGTATTTTATTAAATTATATTAATATAGATATAAGTACTAGTAGTAGCTCGTATATTAATAATATTTTAAGTAACCTTATAGACTATTATTATTAGCTATAATAAATGCTAACTAGTTTATATTTTATATACTATACTAAGATAGTTAGTACGTAGAGATAGTTAATACGCACCTTAATATTAGTACTTTATTAATAACTTAAGACTATAGCGCTTTATATAAAAGCTTTTATTATAAAATTTTATTATAAGATATTTCTAAATTAAAATTTTTTAGAATTAAATATTTTTTAGAATTATAAATAGTGTTTATATATTTATATTATATAATATCTTAGTTATTAATATACTATATTAATTAATATATTATTTATTATTATTAAAACTAAAGTTTTTTTTAACTATAAAGCTTTATATATTTATACTTATTAAATACTTTTTAATTTTATTATAAAATTATTATATATTAATATTATAGTTATAGAAAAATAAATTTAACTAATATAATAATTTTATAAATAAATTATTAAAATAATTTAAATTTTATACTATAAATATTTAGTTTATAATACACTATATATTTATATATATTAATTATTAAATAATATTAAGTAATTAAACAGTTTTAATATATTTAATTCTTATATACTTTTTAAAAAATAGTATATATTATTTTTACTATTTATTATTATATATTAAAGAATAATTAATTTATATTTATTATTTATAAATATTTTCAGAAAAATACGGATATATAATAATTTTAATAAAAAATTAAAAAGTATTTAGTAAGTATATACTTATAAAATTTTAAAGTTAAATATAAAACTTTAATTTTAATAATAGGAAGTAATATAGTAATTAATATAGTATAATAATAACTATAATATTATATAATATAAATATATAAAACTATTTATAATTTTAAATATTTACTTTTTAGAAATTTTATAATAAAGCTTCTAGGTATAGTTTTATAATTCTAAGTTATTAATAGTGCGCTAATATTAGGGTATATATTATTATTTAAATATAATAGTACTATTTAATAATTTTTACTTATATATTATTTATAATAAAATTTTTTTATATTATTTTAAAAGCGCTATTTAATTTACTCTCTCTAAAATATAGTTAATCCTCTATCTATAGTATTACTAATAACTTTAATTATTATTTTTTTACTTTATATTTATACATAAGTCTCTTATAGTATTTATTAATTATTAAATTTTTATTTATTTTTTTTTTATACTTATTATATTATTACTTAATATATATAGTTTATTAGCTTTAACAGTTATATTACTATTAATAAAAAACTCTTTTATAAATATTAACTTATACGTTATATAGTAATTAGTACGTATATATAATATAATAAAATAATAAACTTACCTTTAATTTTAGACTATTATTATTACTAGCTTTTTTAATATTATATTTTTTATAAAAGTATACTATTTATTTTTAGTATTTTTAATTTTAAATATTTTTAATTATAATATTAATAATTTCTCCAAATACGTATTTTTTATTATATTTTATAAAATATTATTTATATTATATATATAAGTTATTATATAACTATTAGTTTTTTTTAAGACTACTTATATTAGTTTAAAAATAATTTTTAAAGCTTTTATATATTGTTTATTATTAACTTTTAGTATAATATACTTCTATATTATAAAAATATATTTAAGTTTTATTTACAACTACTTAGTTATACTATATTAGTATAATACTATAGTAAATAGCTATTATAACTTCTTACTCTTTTTATTATAAATATTTTTTTCAAGTTTTTTAAGTTTTACTTTTACTACTACTTTTTTTTAATATTATATTTAGTTACTTTAAGCTTTTTTATAAAATAATATTTTATTAAATAATTTATTATAGTAGCTTTTTTAAAAATCTTTTTTTTCTATATTTTTTATATTTAATTAATATTTTTATACTATAGCGTCAGCGCCTAAGCTTAGCTAATTAATAAATAATACTTATAAATTTATTAAATAACTTTTTATAACCCTCTTATACCGCGTATTCTAAATAATATATTAATTTTAGTTACTTTATAAGTAAAACTCTATACTAATTAAATATTATTCTTATAATTAATTATATTAATTACTTTAGTAAGTTTACTTTACTTTTAATACTTAAAATTTAGTAAAATATTAATTTTATAAAACGGTAGTAGTCTATTTATATAATTATTATGTAAAGAGAGGTAAGGTGTAGCGTCGAGACACTAGTCCAAAAAAGGTATAGGCTAATTATATAATTATAAGTTATTTACTTAATAGAATTACTAATAAAGTATAATAATATAATAAAAGTATATAATAATATATAGATTAAATATAAAATAAAATATAAATTAGTAAATATATAAAAAAATAC